>CAUYON010177549.1:0-23919 GCA_963573935.1 Arctocebus calabarensis | reverse complement strand
GGGCCAGGCGTTGTGGCGGGCGCCTGTAGTCCCAGCTACTTGGGAGGCAGAGACAGGAGACTCGCTTGAGCCCAGGAATTGGAGGTTGCTGTGAGCTGTGATGCCACAGCACTCTACCCAGGGTGACAGCTTGAGGCTCTGTCTCAAAAAAAAAAGAAAGAAAAATATTTCCAATAGATTTTTATCTCAGTAATTTTGTTATCCTGTAAGAAGAAAAATATTAGAACTGGGTTGCAGTATAACTGGCTTATTCGATGGGATAGGGGTTGTGAGTTTGCCCTTGGATGACTTGTAACAGTTTCAGTTATCCATCTGCTTCTTTGGTTGTAAAGTGGAAACATATCAAGTCCTTGGTGAGTATTAACCACATGGACCGTCATCCATTTGTGTCATTGAACTGGTGGAGAAAAATAGAACCAGGCCAAGCTCGCCATTACGAGAAAAGACAGTAGGTGTAGAGTAAAATCATAAAATGTTAAATAGAAGATACCAGAGAGAAGCAATCCTAAGAATTTAGTTCCTTGTATGGAGTCATATAGATGCTGAACAGCACCACTGAGACCACTAGACCATCTGCTAGAGTTTAGAACTGTTTACCAAAGGTTTAACTAGCTCCGAGGGTATTAACCAGTGGCTCTCAGTGCTAGTGGATGAACCAAATCCTATGAATCTGCTCACATCTGCCTGGTTACCTTCTCTCCCTGAGAGGATGGAGCAGGCACCGGGGAGTGAGAAGAATTGAGTAGAGGCACAGTGGACGTAATTAGCTGTTTCTACTGCAACTCCTACTTTGTACTGAAATAGCTGATATTCTGCCAACTGCAAACAAGAGGGACCTCTTAGAATGCTGCCTTCAAACTTAATAGCATTCTCATCCCAATTAAAAGCATTGATTGCTACTTGCAGTATGCTTTCTTGCTGTAGGAAAATGCCTTTATCTTTATGTAACCAGGGAAAAATGATGGTGTATTTTTCAGCATCATCAATGATTGGAGAGACAGTAGTTTTGTGAAACTTATTTCATGCAAACAACAAGCTCTTTGAATGCCAGGATGGGTTTATGAACAAACAGGATAAAGGAAGGGTATGGAGGAGCCTCTAGACAATACATTTTCTGTGAGGGGTAAGGTTTTGTTCCAGTGAAATTGAGGGTCACTGCCCTGGTGAAATTCTGCTGCCGTAGGAGTGAACATTATTAACATTATTTCAAAGCTTTGAAAGTCTGTACTCTTTAGGAGAGAGGGGTCTTCTCATGTCACTTTTAAGGTTGAGCACTTGGAGAAGCCTTGATGACAGACATTTGACCAAACCAGTCACCGCCAGAGGATCAAAGGGACAAAAGAGTGAGATATTGATGATGATAACTATTTATTAGTTCTTTTTCATTCCAGAATAGGCACTTTGTACCATCTCACCCCTTCAGCTGTACATAACAATCTTAAAAGAAAGTAATTTTTTAAAACTTTTCCCACTCTTTGCTCTAGAGGATTCTTAACTGGTCTATTGCAATAACACCACCTATCTTGGGACTTCTCTGTGTACTTGGTTAATATAGGCTATCCATCACAATGAACTGTTCTTCTAGAACACAAAAATAATTAGTACTATAAATTTTAACAGCAGTGTCTCTAGTTTTTCATTTTTTAGAGTCCATTGAGAATCTGTCTATATACCCAAATTCTCTTTATGAACAGAACTTTAATAAGCAAATTCTTGTACTATACAATTAAATTATTAATTTATTTTCTTATATAAAATAAAGAACCAATCATAATATACTTAGTTCTAATAGGCTGTGTTTATGTCAGCAATAAAGTGAGAAAAAGAAATGCCAAGCAATAAATTAGTGAAGAAACAGCTGAAGAGATACTTTTAATGGGGAATTTCTTCAGCATGCAAATGTTTACTCCTGGTTCTGGTAGTTTACTGAAAGTTTGAAAATGGAATAGTAGTCATAGATACTTTAAAATGAAACGACCATAAATATTTTTAAATGCATTATTAAACACTAATACTTTATGTCATGTTTTCCCAGTAATAGTAGTCATGGATACTTTAAAATGAAAGTGTAGTATCCAAGACTTCGTAATAGTAGTCATGGATACTTTAAAATGAAATGACCATAAATATTTTTAAATGCATCAATTAAAAACTAATACTATATGTCATATTTTCCCAGAGCCAATTGTTTGTTGAATAAGATAGGCAGGAATAATAAAGACTAAATTTAAAACAAGGAAGAGGATGCCAAGTAAGTATAGAAATCCTTGTCTAGGAAAGTATCACTTGTTATGAAAGCATGTTTAAAGATGTATTTACTCAAGAATTATAAATTTTATTTCTTTATGAAATTACATATATAGCTGCATGCACTCGGAAATGAGTCCCAAGAGTCAAGCTTGTGTAAGCAGTTTTTTTTTTTTTTTACTCAGATGCCAAGATCCTCAGCAGAAGCAAAGTAGTACAGAATCAGAAATTGATGAATTATTTTATGCAATATATTGAAATTTTCAATATTTTATTGCAATATATAAACTTTGGACTTCTGGTTATTTACATATCCTTATACAGGATACAGGTCCAACAGCCACACTCCTACATATTTTATATAATTTCAGTTCCTTTGCTGGCTGAAATTTTGAACTTGAAACTGTAAAGTGCTATACAAATACAGGTTGTACCTGAATAAGCATCTTCAATTGAGTACATTTGCAGTTCCCATCTAAAATATTTGTTGAGTTTAATGTTTGCAATGCAATGGACTTCATAGAAATTGTTCAACATGTGTATTTTTAAAACTTTGTTATATTGGCCATTAAACCATATTTGTCAGAGTTAAGTTCTCAACCCTAGACTCTGCACAGAGTCCAGTTTAACATGGCCCAAGGGCCCTAACCTGAACTTTGAGTGACCCCCCTTGAGAGATTAGCAGTTTACCTGTGTTAAATCTCCATGGAACTAAATTACTTTATAGTTACCAGGGGGTCATTACTTTTCTCATTTCCGTATCCAGCCAACTTTAAAAAGAGATTTGTAAAATCTCACTGTAAAATCATAAACTATTGAAAAAGGGTTTAAAAATTCTGTGAATCCAAGCGATATACATTGTTATGAAACAGCTCTGAATTTAGTAGCAATTAAGGCAGGGAAATAAGTATTGAAAGAAATTTTTTCCCAGCTGTGACCAGATGTAGAATCAACACCAAGATTTATATAAGGCCTTTGGAGCAACAGGAAAAAAAATCAATTACCATACAGCAAAATGTTGATTATTATCAACAGATGTTACATGGCACCCAATACAGATGGATGAACTGTCTAAACAATTGTCAGTTCTCATCTATACAATCAGTACATTAAGAACTAAAATTTTGCAGAAAAGCAAAGACATTTGTCACTAGCCATAAATTTGAATGCGGTTTATTAGAAACTGCGTGTGTCATGGAGTCTGATAATTGGCTTGGAGACCACACCTGTCATCCCTGGGGCTTTGGGCAAATAATTTGAAAATTTATAAACGTTAGTTTTTTTTTTCTTTTTATAAATGCAGAAATTGAACTGAATACTCTTAAAAGTCCCTAAACAAAAATGTCATTTCCTACTTTGTCAGTTAGCCATTTCTGTTGTCCATTTCTTTTCTTTTTCTGAAAGTTTTGTAGTCAGGTATGGAATTCAGTTTTATTACTATTATTCAATTACCATAACTTTTTATATATCCAGTCAACAGATATTTATTAAAAAATAGGGGCATTTTTGTTTTGGTTTGTTTTTTTGAGAAAGTATTATTCTGTTTCCCTGGGTAGAGTGCTGTGGTGTCATAGCTCTCGCAACCTCACACTGTTGGGCTTAAGAGATCCTCTTGCCTCAGCCTCTTCAGAAGTTGGGACTACAGGCACCTGTCACAATGCCTGGTTGTTTTTCTAGTTTTTAGTAGAGTCAGGGGTCTCACACTTGCTAAAGCTCTTCTCAAATTCCTGAGCTCAAGTGATCTACCCACCTCAGCTTCCCAGAGTGCTAGGATTACAGGCATGAGACTAGGCCCAGCTGAAAAATAGTTGACTAGCTGCTATGTTATGGCCATGTAGATACTACAGAGGGCATAAAGATATTGATGGCACAGCGTTGCATTAAACTCCAAATTTGCATTCACTGAAGAGCCTTACAAAAGATTTTTTAACTCAGAGAATAAGACCTACAGTGATCTCTCTGACTTGTAGTTCAGAGCCTGGTTTAATATTGTAGAAATAAGAACTGAAGATCTGATGTGCAGGACTGAAAACAAGTGACATCTTCCAAATAATCTGGGCCACACTTTTTGAGAGTCCTTAACTTTCCACCCTAGGAAGCCACAAAAATCATATGGTAACCAAAGAATTCATCATCTTTCCCAGTAAATAAACCACTGTACTGAAAGATGGCACCAAATATTCTAATTTGTTGAGAAAGTCTCCAATGCGAATTCTTTAAACATACAGTTCTTGGGGTACAGTCTGTTCATGCTTTTTGCTCATGAAAATCTGTGGGGCTCTCCCCAAAGGTGTAACAGGGGGGTGTCCAACCATTTTTTTTTTCTGCTACACATTGGAAGAAAAAGTTGTCCTGGACCACACATTAAATACATAAACACTGAAGAAAGCTGATAAGCAGGGAAAAAGGTCCATACACACTTTCCAAAATATCTGACACCACACATAAGCAAAAAAAAGTCCTCACAAAATCAGCAAGTAGCTAATGTGTGCTGATCCTAGGTTAAACATCCAAACTTTTGTATTTTACTATTATTGAAATTTATTTTTATTCCTCATGATGTCTCTGGATTTTTTGACATTGCAACTCTTTCTATTTTAAAGAGCATAACTCAAATCTCCTTGAGCCTAGGTCAAGTTGGCCTTTTTATGTGTGACAGACATAAACCTCATGTTGAACTGACCTGCATTAAACAACCTCAATCCCTTCATTACAGGATTCTGAGGGTACAGCCCTGATTTAAGTGGACCCTGCTATGACTTTAGACTTTTGGCCAATAATTAAGGACACTATTCTCTACCACTTCCCTCTACCAAGGCCACTTTCGGCTGCCTCAGAATGTCCTTGCCCCTAGAAGTGGCAGAAAATAGCATCTTCTCCCTGTCTCAGCCTTTTACATAAATCTAAAAACCTATAAACTTTGACTTTAATTTAGCAAACATTTGGGATAACAGATAATCTCACCATGGCAGTAGCCCCTGCCATCAAGTTAATTATTTTCTGATAGAAAGGACAGCCTTGTATAGGCAGCTACACGTACACATTTGTATACCAAATACTTTAATGTCCCTTATCTCGTGACGTCCTCACAAGATAGACCAGACTGTAAACTCTGCAAAGGCAGGCCCATGCCTGTTTTTGTCACTGTGGCACCCTCAGCATCCCATTTTCTTATGTAATAATGTAATAATTTCATACCAAATTTGTGCATATCATCTTCGTGCATTACACTGTAAATTTCCCGAAGGTATAGATGGGAGTCTGTCTTCTTCATCATTGTGTTCACAACAGCCAGAAGAGAATTTGGCAGAAAGCTGATAAACAATAAGCAACTTCTTTTTTTTTTTTTTTGAACAGAGAATGAATGGAAGTGAGCAAGGTGTTTCAGGTCCTGTTTTGCAGAGAGAAACAAAGAGGGACTCAGAACCAGAGCTCTTACTGTAGTAGTAAGGCAAATACAGACATATGAGAAGAAAATGGGTTGGTAACTCCAGCCTCACCCCATTTCTAAAAGTAGAGGTCTCCTGACCTTCTAGAAATTTCCAGTCCTCCACCTTGTTCCTCTCAAATCTTCATTATCCTCCAGAAGCAGCAAGTCATCCCGGAAACAAGCTCTCATAAGGTTTTTGGGAAGAGGAATAAGAGAACCTCAAAATGAGAAGATAGCTCTGACACTTTGGGCATTGGCTCTGCAGTTTAACTGCTATGTGCTTTGGTGAGAAAGTGTGAGATGCAAATTTAGGGAATGAGACAAGACTACAGATCCTGTTCCTCCCAAAGACTATCCAGTTGAATCTGCTTCAAATCTTTAATAATTGGGACAGTCGATCTAGCAGTTCATTTGGCTGGAGAGATATGGAAATTTCCCCCAGGGCTGCAGCTGCTTGGTAGCCACCAGTGTTGAGTGCTAATTATGTTGCAGTCACTGTGTCAGATACTCCATGTCTAATTATGTTGTTAATAGCTTTATTTTACAGATGAAAGTTCAGAGAGGTTAGTAGGCCAGGTCCACACTCAAGTCTGTCTATCTCCAACGCACAGTCTCCACCAGTCCATGCTGTGTGGCCTCACCGCAGGGTGTCCCTCCATGGCCTCTGAACCCCACAAATAACCTACCTTCTTTAGCGACCTCAGTAGTCCTCCAGTCTTCACATTCTATACCTCTGGTGACTCTTTGATCAAGCATTGAAAGTGTATTTCCAAGGTGTCTATAGGAACAAATTGATGTATCTCACAGAAAGGGAAGCTTTGGAGGAAAAAAACTAGAATCATAGGGCTAGAAAAATGTTTTCATATCTGTTTATTCTTCTCCCTTTTTACAGATGCAATAGCCATTATTTGTGATAAGTTACTCAGTAGCTGACTCTAAGTGTAATCACCTCGAAAAGGAAAATAAATATTTTTCTGTTGAGTCTCCTCACAAAGATAACACAAGATATTTATGTATTAAAAGTGTTTTATAAATGGTAAAGTACCATATCAGATATTACTATTATTCTCCCATAGCTCTAGGTTAGCTGATTAAGACTTGACTTCAACAAAGAATTTTTAGGTCTATAAGAGTGAGACTTTAGGTTGATCCAGGACTCTTCATTCTTTTCTACAGGCCATTGAATCACATTTGCTGTCTTATTTTTCATGTATGTCTATTACTCTCTGAAGTTCCCCTTTCCATTTTCCTTATAAAGCCATTCTAACTTCTCCCACCTGTCCCACTCTCTCTTCCACTAGGTTTGTCTTTAGTTCTTACTGCTTTACTGTCTGTTAGCTCGTGTTTGCAAATGTTTTGGAGGGCGAAAATTGAATCCAGCTGCCTGTCTGCCACTGCCTTCATCATTACTCTTGTTAAAGGTCTCTCCCCTACCTTGCTTCTCTATAAACATGCTTCCTAAAGTGGAACACCTTAGCAGAGAGAGGAGGGCTGTTCTTTGATCAAAAGTGTTTAAGCATAAGACCATTTGGATTGGTTTATAACTTTTATTGACTCCTCAGCTAAATTCTTTGCTCTCTGAAAATATACATACTGTTATACGGACAAAAACTATCAATAAATGCTTGGTCAAAAGAAGAGGTTCTCAGGATGAGACTGCTGTTGGTGGAGCTTATCTTTAGCTCCTTTAATGAGAATTTACTAATTTCCTTTGTTTTCCAATACTTGTTTTATCAGTTTTGGGTAAATAAAGCCTGCAATTTCACTCTATATTGGGAAATATTTCCAAATGAAACTTTAGTATAGGTTGAAGATTTTAGTCTTGGACAAATTGGAATGGTAATGTAATTATTTATTTGATGTTTCTATTCTAGTTCCATTTTTACATTTCAGGGTCAGTTAAGCTGGTCTTTGTCCAGATGGTAAATGACATTTGAAGATGTCATTTAGCCCCTTTCCTGACATTTTCCACTTTATATTTACATATTTCACTTAATGGGACCATTTGTATTCAGCGTGATTCAACTTAGAATTAAAATTAAAAATTCAAAGTATTCTCTATTCATCTGCTGGCTAGCTCAGTCATTTTCAATTTGTCTAGCCAATTATTCTTAGGTAAGTGGTTAATAAAATTAACTGGTTTTTTTCCCTTACTTCTCAAAAAGTTTCTTACCACTACATTGGCCAAAAAACTTACATAATAATAGAAATAATTAGACAACCCAATTATATTGTATTCAGGCTCATGATGAGCAGCTAATGAATTGGTATGTAATTATCCATTACCTCCTTGCACAGGGAAAAAAAGAGACTTTCATAGGACTTTATCAAGTAAATCCATCTGTGCATATTTAGAAAGATCCATTATACGAAAGTATTGTCTTTCAAGGGTAAAATATAGCTATTTGGACTCATTTATTAGTAGTATGGCTAAATTTAAATTAGAATAATTTTGTTCTATAATGATTCTGAAAGTATTTATCCAACTTTTAATCCTACTGGTGTTACTTTATTTTGTAGTACATGTATGATTCTCTGTTTTCCTCGTTACCAAAATCAAAAATGAAATAAGCAATTTAAAAAATGCTTTTAGTTAGTCTAACCCCTTAGGCTACAACTTGGTCTTTAAGTTATTTATTGTTATAGCATATGGATTTATTTTAAAAACTATCTTTTGCTTTTATATGCAAATATGTAGTCATAAAAACAATTCTATGTATTCAAACAATTTCAATATTTACCATCAATAAATTTAAACCACAACTTCTACATTTCTGAAACCTTAATTTTAAATAATCCTTAATTGATGAAATAATATTTGACTATTTTTTCAGGAAAAGCTTGTGGATGTTATATTTTGTGAGCCCTTGCACTTTTGAAAATAGCCTTTGGTTAACTATATAAGAAAGGCAGAATGGAATTATTGAATCAAAATTTTTTCTCTCACATATATCATTATACATATATTAAGTTTGGCATTTTGTTTTGCAATGGAGAAGTGAGAATAGTGTGATTTTGATTTTTTTGTATACCAAGTTATTTTTTCATGTATTTTTTTCTTACTGCAACTTCAGACACCTGGGCCTAAGAGATCCTCCTGCCTCAGCCTCCCAAGTAGCTGGGACTACAGGTATACACTATGAAGCCCAGCTGATTTTTCTATTTTTTATAGAGAAAGACTCTCATTCTTTCTCAGGCTGGTTTCAAACTTCTAGCCTCAAGCAATCCTCCTGCCTTTGCCTTCCAAAGTTCTAGGTTTATAGGCATGTGCCACCATGCCTGGCCCCCCTGTATGTGTATTTATGAATATTTTTCTTTACCCTTTGTATCAGTTGGAGTCCAATAGGGAACAGAATTTATTACCCAAGATGATTCACCCAAGATGATTACTCACTATAGTGTGGGCAGGAACAAACCAGGACTAACAAGGCATTCTGAAAAGACTTAGCAACAACTGGAAACCATTACTATCCTGGAGATTCATACGTAACTGAGGAAATATTGCAATGGAGGCCAGTGAAAATGGAACAATGGAGTAGGGTTCACCCATTGGGATCTACTACCTGGAGGGGACTTAGCTACTGCTGGAGATGTGGTGTCAAAAGTGAAATGAGAAGTACTCTGAACTCTCTCTCTTTTGCCCTTCTTGTTAGTTGATAGAAACCATCTTCATTATCTTATTAAGAATGCAATATTTTCCAAAGTCATCTTCTATTTTTCTTAGTGTATTTCAGAGATATATTTGTGATTTTTTTCATCCTCTTCAGCTGTTTTTTTTTTATTGACCTAATGCATTTTACTCTAACAACTTTATTGAGGTATAATTTACATATCATACCTTGACTTAAGTGTGCAATTTAATGGTTTTTAATAAATCCATAGAGATATATAACCATTGTCTTAGCCTAAATTTACAAAATTTCTGTCACTTTATAAAGATCCCTTGTGCCCATTTGCAGGCACCCTCTGTACTTAACCCTAACCCTAGTTCTGTTTTTAGACTCTATAGCTTTTATTTTCTGAATCTTTTCCATCCTTGTAAGCGTAAAATATGTGGTCTTTTGCATCTGGCTTGTTTCACTAGACTAGTGGTTTTGAAATTCATCCCTAGAGCATGTATCAGTACTTGATTTCTTTTTATTTCCAAATAATATTCAATTATAAGTATATTCCACATTTTGTTTATCCATTCATCAGTTGGTGGCCATTGGATATTTTCTAATTTTATAAATAATGTTGCTGTGAAAACTCACATACAAATTTTTGCATGAATGTATGTTTTCATTTCTCCTGGTTGATACCTAAGAGTGGGATTTTTGGGTCATATGGTGAATTTATGCTTAACTCTCTAGAGAAAGTGCCAACTGTTCTCCAAAGTGGCTATACCATTTACATTTTTACTACAAATGAACGAAGGTTTCAGTTTACCTGGATCCTCACCAATACTGATTGCTTCATTTTTTTTTTTTTTTCTCTAGCTATTCTGTGGGGTGTTAAATGATACATCATTGTGGTTTTAATATGTGTTGCCCTAACGATGTTGCACATCTTTTCATGTCTTTGTTTCGTGTGCTTCTGGCCAGCCATGTATCTTATTCTACAATGTCTTTTCAAAAAATTTTCCCATTTTTAATTAGGTTATTTAACTATTATTTTTTACTACTTTTCATATATTATGAACATAAGTCTTTTATGAGATAAAAGATTGGAAAATATTTTCCTCTATGGTTTATCTTTTTGCATTCTTAATTGTATGTTCTGAATGCAAACGTTTTTAATTTTAATGAAATCCAATCTACATGAAGCATAAGAAATAAAAGGTGGCACATCTAAGAAATCTTTGCCAAACCTGCAGGAAGGCTCACGCTGTTGTTTCTTCCTAAGAATTTTAAGGTTTTAGCTCTTACATTCAGATCTGAAGTCGATCTTGAGTCAATGTTTGTCTATGATGTGAGTTGGGGGTCTAACACCATCGTTTTGCACATGAATCACAAAATGCCCCAGCTTTATTTGTTGAAAAAATATCCTCTCCCCACCGAATTTCCTTGATTCAGTGCACTTTTTATCTCCTTTTTGCCTTTTTCTTTCTTGTAGAAAATATCATCATTGAATGTTAACCATTCTTTATAGCTGTAATGTTGGCTTAAGATGCTCGATGCCTAGCTTATTTTCTTACTCCTTCTTGCTGTCTATGGGCTATTTATTCCCCCCTCCCAGATCCAAAGGTATGGAGCCGCTTGATGTGTGCAATTCCAAACAATTTCTGATGGCTAATAGACGTTCAGCTAATCTCATCCTATTTGTCTGAAATAGCAAAGTTTACTAGCACAACCCTCAGGTACACTTGAGTTTGAGGAAAAAAATTTGTTCTTCACCTGACTTTTGTCTGGGAAAAACAATAACTGCCAACGTGTGTGCTCTCAAACCTTTTCTGCCTGTGCTTCCACTCAAGCAGCTCTAGATAAAGAAAGACCATATCTCATAGTTCACTGTACAATTTAATCAACAAGCTCTTTCCCCCGAATAGTTGCTACTTGTCCTGGAATTTTAAAACCAAAGAGCTGCTGACTGCAATGCTGTCTGTGCAGTATTTATGCACATATCGGAAAAAATAGGGTTAGGGTGCAGACATGTTGTTCTCGGATAGGTTTTTTTAAAAACAACTTTATTGTTTTTGTTTTACATATCATTTAATTAATGCATTCCAACTGTACAATTCAGCAATTTTGTAGTAAGTTGCCAAGTTGTACAATTGTGATCATAAATCAGTTTTAGCACATTTTCACCACTTCAGTAAGCGCTCTCCTGCCTGTTTGCTATTAGTTCTCATTCCTCCCTTCTCTTTTGCTCCCCCAGGCAACTGCTTATCTCCTTCCTATATTATGACTTTGCTTTTTTAGATATTTTGTTTACATGGAATCACACTATGTGTAGTCTCTTAGGTCTGGCTTCTTACACTTAGTATGACGTTTTGAGATTCACTTGTCTCATCTCGTGTATCAGTAGTTCATTTCTTTTTTCCTGCCAAATAATAGTTCATTGTACAGATATTATATTTTATCTACTGACCAGTAGATGGATATTTTTGAGTTGTTTCCAAGTATTGATTACTAGAAATAATGTCATTAAGAATTTTCTTGTGCAAGTCCTTTGTGGATATATGTTTTCATTTCTCTTGGCTATGGATCTGAGAGTGAAATTGCCAGGTAATATTGAAAATTTATGTTAATCTTTTAAGACACAGTATGGTGGCTCAGTGTGGCGGCTTCTGCCTTGTAATCACAGTACTTTAGGAGGCTGAGGCAGGAGGATTGTTTGAGGTCAGGAGTTTAAAACAAGACTAAGCAAGAGTGAGACCCTCATCTCTACAAATAATAGAAAAATCAGCCAGATGTGGTGGCAATGCACACTTGTAATCCCAGCTACTTGGGAGGCTGAGGCAACAGGATCCCTTGAGCCCAGGAGTTTGAGGTTGCTGTGAGCCATAGTGACATCACTGCACTCTAGCTCGAGTGAAAGAGTGAGACCCTGTCAAAAAGAAAGAAAGGAAGGAGAGAGAGAAGGGGGAGAGAGAAAAGGAAGGGGGAGGGATGGAGGAAGGGAGAAAGAAAGGAAGATAGGAAGGAAGGAAACAGGATGGCTAGTTTTAATTAGTCTACATGTTCAATTCTTCCATTTCAGACAGTAAAGGTTATGTATTTGATAGACTATGTGTCTTGTTTGAATCCCACTGATACTATTCTTAAAGGAAACTTTTCTTAGATTCTAGTAAATGCTTAATTGTTAGCCTTCGTTTTTCGTATTACTAGTTTACATGTTTACATTCGCTTTCAAGTATAATTTGGATAGGTAATAAATGATAGCTTCATGTGATATTAACCAAGAATTCTGTCAATTTGAGTAATAATATGAAAAGGGTAAACTTTGTTTTAAAAAATAATACTTTAGAAAACAAGTCTGGTTCATCTATAATTACTTTCTGTAACTTTCTTAGTATGTGTAATATTTTATTACTATTGCAGTGATTTCTCATGCTCTGGTGTTCATGCATGTATTCCCCAGATACTTCTTTATTATTTGTTAAATTACTACTACACGAGTACCTCTTAAGTTACTCTCATGTCTGTAAAAGATATTTGCTCACGTGTGTGTAGTCTTCAGCATTATCATGAAACTAAGTAAGTTACTTAGCCTGAAACATGACACTTGCTTTCGTTTGAATTAAATTTTCAGAAATTTCGTGATTGTCCATTTATTCCAAAATAACTTTGAAATAAAGTTGACCAATTTGATCAAATACAAATCACTTCCAAAGGAGATCAAGATGCTCATTAATATAAAGTAAAATCAAATTATAACATATTTTAATGGGAACGTGTAATAGACTTAAAATGGTGTATTGATATATGGATAAAAATTACGAAGATTCTGATTATCCTGGTCTTTTAGAATTCACTTAGCAGTTTTTATGGTGTACTGACATTTCTTCCAGAACCTAAAACATATACATATATATGTTCTGACACATATGTGTACATATTCACATGCACACACCTTCATACACATTTGCTCTATGAATATATATAAATAATATAAATAGTCAAACACATTCCATGGATGTGTTATTAGATTTTAGAAGACTGAATTCAGTTTTTTTACCATTTTAAGTATTCTATAATCTGAATTTCTTATGAAACCAGTTACTTGCTGCCTGTACTTTCCTTATCCTTTTTTTTTTTTTTTTTAACTCTTGGACTTAAGCGATTCTCTTGCCTCAGCTCCCCAAGTAGCTGCTACTACGAGCCCCTGCCACAACACCCAGCTTTTTTTTTTTTTTTGGATGTAGTTGTCATTGTTGTTTGGCAGGCCCAGGCTGGATTCAAACCTGCCAGCTCCACTGTATGTGGCTGGCACCCTAGCCGCTAAGCTACAGGCACCGAGCCCCTTATCCGTAATAATAGAAAAAGGCCAATTCCCTAGGGATAGTTGATTATCATTTAATCAAACCAAGAAAACAATTTTTTTTTCAATCCACTTAACATTTGCAGAGGAAATATTCTATAAGCTTGCTTTATTCATGATTTTTACTTAAGTGGGTAGAGGTTACAAAATTGGAATGGTGTAATGGCCTTTTTCTGTGTGTGCTATTTGCTTTCAAGTTACTTCAATTAGGTCTCTAGTAAATATTTTACTCTTGAGAAATCTAAGCAGAATCATTTTTACTAGAAAGATACAAGTAAGGACAGAACAATAAATTGGAATGGTGTCAACATACTAGAGTGATAAACCTGAACTGACCAGACGAAATGTAATATGCATAAAGACCATGTCCTACAATTAGATTTTTATCTTTTAAAACTTACACACATACAAAAGGAATGAATTAAATTCATAGCTATTTACACAAAATACTTAGGAAATTCAGTTGACGATAAGCTCAGTATGAAGTCATGTTGTATGAGGAATGCTTCAAAGAACGAGGGGGTGTGTGTAGCCCAGAGAAGAAAGCACTTGACATTTCATGGCTCTCTTCCAATGTGCAAAGGGATCTCAAACTACTTTAAGGGATTTTTAACTTTAAGTGGTTTTTTTTTTTTTAATTAGATCATAACTGTGTACATTACTGCATTGATGGGGTACAATGTGCTGACTTTATATACAATTTGGAGTGTTTACATCAAAGTGGTTAACATAGCCTTCACCTCACTTACTTAATTGTTGTGTTTAGACATTTATACTCTACTCTTAATAGATTTGACATGTGCCCTTGCAATATGCACAACAGGTGAGGTCCCACCAATTACCCTCCCTCCATCTGTCCACCTCCTCCCCTCCCCTCACCCTCCTCTTTTCTCCTTTCTGGACTATAATTGTGTTTTATCATTCATATGAAAGTGTGGGTGATTATATATTGGTTTCATAATAGTATTGAGTACATTGGATATTGTTTCTTCCATTCCTGAGATACTTGACTAAGAAGAATATGATTCAGCTCCATCCATGTAAACATAAAAGAGGTAAAGTCTCCATCTTTTTTTATGGCTCCATAATATCTCAAAACTTTAAGTAGTTTTGAGATCAAAATAAAGACCATTTTATTCATTAGATCTGCCTGTAAAGGGAATGCTTTGCCTGCATCATATAGTAGCCAGCTCCTGGTCACTGGAACAACATAGGCAGGGTCTAGGTGCTGGGGGGGGATTCTTGTAAGCACTGAAGCTTGACTTTCTTGGACTCCTTGCCGTTAGCAGTCCAAGGCAAATTTGAAAATTGTGATGTCACTAGAAGTCAAGTGAGGTATGTAAATGAGCGAAGCTGTCTGTGTTAAAAGTGGCAGGGCAGACCACAGCCTGTGTCTCAATATTCACTTCCATCCCAGGGTTACCATGCTGTAATCTAGACCCAGCATTACCAAGTCTTCCAGTTGTTCAGGTGCAACCAGAAAAACAGATTTTTCCACTGTAAATTGCTCACATTTTAAAATTTGGCAACTATTTCTAAAACTTTTAAAGCATACTTAAGGGCTATCATTTTTTACCATATTCCAGAAATTATCCACCAAAACTTGCTTCTACTCTCCTTGCTGTGAATTTTAGACATTATTGAGTCTTCTGACCTTTACGATTTTATTATGAAATATCTTAAATGCCTAAGCATAAAGAATAATTTTTAATTATCCCTCATGTTATAGGCATCCTGCCATCTTGTAGTGGCACTTCCAGGCATATTTCTTACAAGATTCTGAACTTGATACAGCAATGATATTAATATCACTGCTCTCATGAGTCAGAAGTAGGTTGAGGCACAATGTAGAAAAAAGTGGACAACTCATTCCTTCAAGTTATAAATGCCGGCCATGGTTTTTTCTTTGCCTAATTATAGACAAAGGCTGTAAGGAACTCTGGTTATTGCCCAGCCATAATTATCTAAATGTGTTTTAGTTGCCAAATGTGAGGATGATTAAAACCCAATCCATCAAAAAAAGCAAATTAAAAGAGAATATAGATCTCTGCATTTGCTGATGTTATCCATAGCTAATACACATACACTTGCTGTGGACCAAGTATCTGAGGCATAGATAGATTAAATAATATTTTAGTGATCACTATTTCAAAAGTTATTAACCAGGTTCTTAGATTTTAAAAAATCTCAGGTGAGAAATCTCCCGGTCTTAAATCCATTTGCTTGAGTGAAGCGTCTGAAGCCTTAGCATGGTGTTCATCCAAGCGTCATATATGTCCCCATTCCTCTTTCAAAACAAGGTGGTCTTCCTTTGGGATTATTTTATTATTGTTAATTTGGCAGATCCTCTATAAGTTATAGCATGCTCCATAAGAAGTTTTCTTCAATGACAAAAGAGTAACTTGTATTAGAAGCTGCCTCACTAGTAGCCTCGGGTCTCTTGGGAGTCCTGGACAGGCTTAGAGAATACAGACACTGACTCTCCCTAAGAATCCAGGAAATGTTTTGATCATGAAGTATGACCCACACACGGAAGGGAAGCAATTAATGGGTCCATGTCTGACTTTTAAAGGGAATATTTTCACAAACATCTTGTAGGCCTCAGTGATTATAGTTTTTTCCCAATTCTACTTCTTGCATTTCTGGAGTAAATACATCCAATTAACAAGAGAGGCCTGTATTTCTCTTCAGCATTTTACTCTTCAAGTTTCTGGCTTACCTAAATTTCTCTGTAATAGTTACATAGAGCAGGTTCTAATCTAAAGGCATTTGAGCATTATTAGCACGCAATATGCTAGGAGAAGTTCAGAGGTATTCTAAAATAATAATTGGCACTGATGAAGTAATTTTTTTGTTTTTGTTTTTATTTTATTCATTTATTTATTTAGTTATTTATTTATTTAAGATAGAGTCTCACTATGTCACCCTCGGTAGAGTGCCATGGCATCACTTGGGCTTAAGCTAGTCTCTTGCCTCAGGCTCCCAAGTAGCTGAAAAAAGGTGGGGTTCTTGGTTGCAGATCCAAGTCTGCTCCCCCATGGCATGCTCAGATGTATGCCACAGACACTTCCTCACCTCTGACACTCACCTCTGTGACCATCCCCAAGAGGGAATCATCATCTTCTCCAAGAATGAAAAGTCCACAACTTTTATTTATTTGTTTGTTATTACCTTCTGGGAACAAATCCAGATTTAAATTGTTGAACTATTTCCTTTCCCATAACTGCCAACATTGTTTCCTGGAATAGGGAAATTAATGATACCTTTGTCTTTTTTCCCTTTCTCTGTTATATTTGTTTATACATTCTGGCTTCCTTAACTATTAGAAGTTTGGAAAAATCTTATCTTTAGATGACAATTGAGAATTTTCTGGGTATACAGTGTAGCTTACTTTGTATTTGTCTTTATATTTCAGCTCTGTAAATCTACTTAAGTAAGAAGTCCTATAAAAATTAAAGTTATTTTTCTTCCCTTGCCTAGGAAAACTACAGAAACAGAAGGATAAATAAAATTTGCTAAAACAATGGGTGGACTTGACAGATAAAAATTAGAAACATGGATCAAGGAAAGCACTGTTAATATGTTTATGTAATTTCTTCTTGAAAATAAAGAATAACAGCTAAGTTCACACAGAAGAAATGCTTCAAAAATGTGCTCATTCAGAGCCAGAACTGAGCATGAATGTTAGGATAAAATTTATTAGCTTTTAACTCATAGCAGGCCTCTTGTGTTAATTGAACACTGTTTTTATTAAAAGAAATGTCTACAATTTGGAACTGAATGGTGAGCTTTTAAAATAATTTATTTAAATTTCGGTTTTATTAAAAAATCTGTTCTGGAATGAAAATACTGGCAAAGGCAAGGGAAAAATAAAAACAAGGAAAATGCATTGAGTATCATTTTCCATGTGTTTGATAACCCTATCACTCTTTCTCCTGGCCTTTTACACTGATTTTTTTTTTAAATTTTGGTTTTTTGGGATTCAAATAAGGAATATTTTTCATAACCATTGCCTGAGTACATTAGTCTAATGTCTTTTTCAATCCCAGTGGTGAAAAACATTTGGAAAATGGATTAGTGGGCTATTGTTATATAACAAGGCATTCCAAATATTAGTGACCCAAAACAACATCTATTTAGATCATAACTCTGCATCCATCATTGGGTTACTGTCTTGTCAAATGCATAAATTTATGCATGACTTTGTGGTCAGCTAACAAGTACCTGGGAGGCTCTGCTTCCTCCAGTTGACTGGCTATTGGCTGGCAATAGGAGCAGTCGAGTCATTCTTTTCATCAAGCAGGATAACTCCAACTTAAAACATGGGACAGCAGGTTTCCAAAAGACAGTGAGCAGAAGTATGCAAGATCTCTCAAGGGTAGACTCAGAACTAGTATGCCATCTCTACCACCGCATTTTATTCATCAAAGCAAGTCACAAGGACAGCTGAGTATGAAAAAGTACCAAAATAGACCTTGCTTTTGAATGGAGCATGTTACAAATGGACCTGTCTACTTGAGGGAAAAAATACAACTAGTTTTTAGTTTACCAAGGAATGCCTTATTCACTAATAGAAGACTTAAGTCTGGTATGTAATAGACACTAGTTGTAGCTCAACATTTTGTCTTTATGCCCATAATTTTCAGATGAGTTTTTGGAAACCCTTGGTGAATTATATTACATGGAAAATAACTTAGTTCACCTAAGAATTATGACATATTCCCAAATGGATAGAAAATGTAAGAATCAGAAGAGTTATTGACTTGACTTCTTCTGCTCAAGCACTCCTTCCATGAGTAAAGACAAAAAGAAGGCCCTTCAGAAAGCAGCTTGGGGAAGAGTCCTTGTGACTTGGGCATCAGGGCAGGACAGTAGAGCAGAGGCTTCAGGTACTTGGAGGAGGAATAACAACAGAAGAATTAAGGGAGTGGTGGGGCACAGTGGCTCACATCTGTAATCCTAGCCCTCTGAGAGGCCTGGACCAGTGGATCATCTGAGCTCAGGAATTCAAGACCATTCTGAGCCAGAGTGAGACCCTGTCTCTAAAAATAGCCAGGCATCGTGGTGGGTGCCTATAAGTCCCAGCTACTCACTGGGAGCTGAGGCAAGGGGATCGCTTGAGCCCAGGAGTTCGAGGTTGCTGTGAGCTTTGAGACTACGACACTCCACTGAGTGTGACAAAGAGAAACACTGCCACAAAAGAAAAAAAAAAAAAAAGAATTATGGGAGAAGAGTTGATGAGTAGAAGCCACAAAGGCAAATAAGCCATAAGAATGTGAGGAGTAGACATCCCTCACAAAATGACCTGGAGAACCAGAATCTTAATTTATGACACTGATAAAAATGGATTGGTAGAAATTAGGCAAAGCATTAAAACAGAATGAAGGTACAGTCACCTTCAGTATCTGTGTAGGATGGGGGAGGATTGGTTCCAAGACCAACATGGATACCCAAATCCATGGACACCCAAGACTCTTATTTAAAATGGTGTAGTATTTGCCCACAACTTAAGCATATCCTCTCATTTACAGGCACTGTCACTTTTCCTGTGTCAGCATTAAGGCTGTTTTACTGTCTTGTCATTTGTGTGTTTAGTGGAGTGGTGCTTTTAATATCCTTCAAGAACTTTTCCTTGCATTTTTAGCTTGGCCATCTACCTTTCCACTCATCTCAGTTTTTGACATGCTTTCCTCCCTAAGCTTAATCATTTCCAGCTTTTGATCTAGCTTTTTGATTTGTAAAGTAACAGACTTGTTACTCTTCCTTTCTTTTGAACATTTAGAGGCCATCATAGGGTTATTAATTATTGTGTCTCAGAGAATCGGGAGGCCTGAGGAGAAAGTGAAGGGGAATGGCAGGGGGAAGCAGTCTGAACACACACACAATTTATTGATTAAGTTCACTGTCTTATATGAGTGTGGTTCATGGCACCCCAAAACAATTGCAATAGTAACATCAATGGTCAGTGATCACAGAGTAGTGGAACAGATATAATAATAATCACAAAAAATTGAAATAATGTGAGAGTTACTAAAATGTGACATAGGGCCATACAGCAAACCCATGCTGTTGAAATGGTACCGCCAGAACTACTCATTGTGGGGTGCCATAACCTTCAGTTTGTAAAACACACAGCATCTGTGAAGAGCAATAATGCAAGCCCAGAATCAGGTAGCGTACTTGTACTTTAAGTCTTTTCTAGACTGCTTATATAGTCTAAATGCTATGTAAATAGTGTTACACTGCATTTTTATTTGCATTAGCCTTATTGTTGCATTGTTATTTTTATTGCTTTTTTCCCAAATATTTTCAATGCACAGTTAGTTGATTCCACAGATGTGGAATTCACAGAGACAGAGGCCAGCTGTATTTGATAGGTCCCATTTTAAAAACTCTTCAACTCCTACAGCTTTTGCTCTTTAGTCTCTTTGTTGAAAAAGTTGAGACATTTTGATTTTTCCAGATTTAAAGGGCACTTTTTATGTGGACCTTTTAAAATGGACTTTTATTTATGTGTATATTTTGACCACCTTTCAACTTCTAGTAATGCTTCCAAAACAAAACTATGTAAGAAGTAAGACTGAAGTATGGTTGTTTCCTCACCCTACTGATATTGGCTGAGCGATCCTTTGGGCCAGGTGTATTTCTAGAACAGGGGCTATGCTGTCACAGAATCCAGTACTGAGAGCCTGCTCCTGTGGGGCTCACATAGCAGAATGAGAAGACAGACATGGCGCAACAAGGACACCAGTCAGATGGTGAAAGGAGCTTGGAGAAAAATACAAGCAGGGATAGGAAGACGGGGAGTGTGTGGAAGAAGAGAATGGGGGAAGTCCTTGTTATTTTATATGAAGTGGAAGGTGTCTCTCATTAGGGACCTAGAAGAAACTGTGGGACAGGTCACAAGAGATTACAGGGAAGAGGTCACAGGCAGAGGAAACCTTAGCCCAGAGTCTTCAAACCAGGGTCAGACTTGGCATGTTTGAACAACTCAAGAAAATCTATGACATGAGAGCAAACAAAGTGGGGAGGAGTGTGGTGGAGGTGCCTGTTTGGGATGAGAGGCGGGGTGGCTACGTACAGCAGGGAGGTGGTTCACAGCCCCCTACACAGTGTAGTCACCCTGGGAGCTTTGCAGAAATTCCTGGGTCCAACTCCAAAATCTGTCTCAACCGGTCTGGGTTGAATCCTGGAAAAGTCTTTATAAAAGACTAAATCTAAACTCTAGTGTGTAGTCAAGGTCTGGTATGCCCTAGTAAAATGTGGCTCCCGCTGTGAGCAAATAGAAAACTGCTGGAGGGCTTTGCAGTTGAATGACCTAGATTGATGGTTCTGGTATCTGCCTCTTCTTTACCCACATTCTCCTCTGGCCCCCAAGGTCATGCCTTGGTATAAAGCTTGGGATCCTGTCTCATCCTTGTGGGGAGAGAGTGGAGAATGAGGTCCCGAGTGCCTCCCCTGTCCTGCTTCTGCCAGTCTCTTTGCTTAAGTGTCTAGGATACAAAAGGGAAGGAGGAGAACACCTAGGAACAAGTGCCCTCCTGTTTCCTTCCAAGAGAGGTTGGAATTACAACTTCAGCCTCTTTCAGTTTCCTTCTAGCTTTCAGTCAGAAATACCCACGCCTCCTTCCCAATGTCGCCCTGAAGCCACCAGCACTTACAGATTGACTGTGACAACCACTAAGTGTGTGTATCACTTCCACTGGTTAGATGTTGAAAATCCAAAATACATTGAAAGTGTGTAGTTTGTGTAAACGAGTACCACAAACCCACACAGTCATGCTCTGTTACCACAGAGAAGGATGTGCTCAGAAAGAATGTATTTTCTAAATTGCATTTTTTTTTCCTGTGGGATAAGAGGAAACTGGGTAACTTGCATCCTGATTCTACCACTTTCTAGCTGACTAGTTTATTTTTGGTGTGCTTCAGATAATGGTGTCAAATTCATAAGGCTGTTGTCAGATTAAATGAATAAAATCATTTAAAGTGCTTAAGAAAATGCATGGCATATATTTAGTCCTCAATAAATCCTCCATTTTAATACATCTATAGTTTCCTTTTGATTTAATCACCATACAAATGGGTCTCTCTTTAATTTTGTCAATAGCCTAGGGGACATTTGTATACATTATATACGTTTTGGTAGCTTTTTAATCCTGTTATTCTCTGTTATTTAATTTTAAGTAATTAACAGTTTGGTCCATATTCAGAAGTGGACCAAATTTCAATTGAGAAAGGCAATCTCAAAAACATTTTTAGAACACAAACAATCCATTTTATATCATTGCTGTTAAATAATTATTGGCAAAGCTTTCTGATTCCTGCCCTTTGCATGATAAAAAGAATAGCAGTTTCTTTTGGACAAGCTGAGCCTGGGAATGCAAAGAATTCAGAAGTAAACAAGAAATGTTTCCAACATATTTATCTAGAGAACCATCTAAGCTGGGGGTGGAGGACAAGGGGAAAGGTGACACAGTTTTATCCTCACAGGAGAGGGACTGTTTGGACTTAGATTATTTCTCTGATTTTCTCTAATCATATGAATCTGTCTTCTTTCATAGTTATCAGAAAATTTATATAAACTCACTGGGATATGAAAAGATGATTAAATATTTATTGAAAATGCAAATGTGATATTTGAAGGTACTCACAGTCCTAGAGGCACCTTAAAAGCAATGTACCTTTATTCAAGGGGAAACCGTTTTTTGTTTGTTTGTTTGTTTGTTTTAGATCTTTACTTGAGTTTAATACCACAACTTGAATGATATTTAATAAAAGAAAATAGAAAATTTCTCTTAGGAAAGAATGTCCTAGTTTCATCATTTCTCCTATATTAATTTATAGGTCTCATTTTGACATTGCCTACAGGATAATGTCTAAATTTCTCAGCTCCACAAACTGACCTCAATATTTTTAGGGTCGTCTTCCACTGAATCTCTGCAGAGACCCTACCTCCTTCGTTTCTTTATAGCAGTCAATGCACCTTTAAGGCACACTTATTCCTCCGTATCTTTACTCCTAAAACTGTTGCTCAACTTTGTTTCTGAAGAAATTTTACACATCTTTCAGACATCAGTTCACTTCGATACTTTTCTTGAATTTCCCATATGTGGAATCAGCTTCTTCCTTTCCTCTCTTAGTCCTTTGTTCTTTGTTTATTGCTCCTAGTTATTTTTGTCTTTTGTTTTAGCAAATTGCATCTTTCTTAACATGGTAAATAGTTAGCTCTTTGAGGAAAAAGTAAAATATTTCTTAGTCATAAGTGTTTAGTATTCAGAACCATATGTATCCCAGAACCTCAACAAATATCTGTGGAATGAATTAAATATAAACAACATTTTCAGAATTTGAACATACTATTTTTCAAAATACTTCCCTATCACTTTCTTATTTCATGGCAGTTTGGACTGCACCTTTGTGCCTTTTGTATGTCTTCCATGATAGTCTCATTAAGACACTCCTTGCTTAAAACTCTTTAATGATCCTAAATAATTTGACCTGAGTGAGATAAAATTCAAATTTTATTGGATGTTCTTTAAGCTCTGGTTTATGCTTTGAGAAAATCGCATGTCACTCTTCTCCTGACACTCTGCTATACCCAGACTGAAATTCTTTGTGACCCAGAAATGGTTTTTCTACTTGGAATACTCTTTTCTTCCCTTCCCCTTCTCTCCATCTGTCACTGACTGCCATTCATCACTGGATTCAAGGTAAGATATTTCATTCTGGAAATTATCCCTAGATTCCCAAACCATCTCTAGCTCCAGACTGGATTAAGCCTTTCTTCTTGTTGACCTTCTAGATAACAGTTAAAGATCAGAGAGACTTAGGTTACTATTTGCTTATGCCACTTACCAAGCAGTAGCTGTAGACCATTGTACATTTTAATATGCATCAGAACAACCTAGAGAGCAAATTAACTCGGAGATCACTGGGCCGTATTCTCAGAGTTTCTGATTCAGTGGGTCTGGGATGGTTCTCAAGAATTTGCTTTTCAAAACAAGTTTCTAGGTGTTTTGAACATCTAGATGATGCTGCTCTGAGGAGCATGCTTTGGATAATTTATCTACCTCCATAAGCTTTAGATTCAGCATCTGTAAAAGGCTAAAAGGGTTGTTTAAAAAACTAGTTAAGATAATGCGATTGTAAATTGAGCTGCAATAAACAGCAAATTTTCAACATTTTAATAGACAATTTAATTTTTCCCTATAACATTTTTTTTCTGTTTTTTGGTATAATTTACATACAGAAAAATTTACCTCTTTTTATTTACAGTTCTT
>CAUYON010177548.1:0-10607 GCA_963573935.1 Arctocebus calabarensis | reverse complement strand
AATTTCCTTATATGCATCTGAGTTTATAGAATTATGTGAAAACTGAAGTAGACCTCAGTGATGGTGACCAGGAAAAGTGTTTTACTCATTTAGCCAATAGTTATTGAGCAATAAATGAATGGAATGAATCTATTCCATCTTTCCTTCCCTTCCCGTCCCTTCCCTTCCCTTCCCTTCCCTTCCCTTCCCTTCCCCTTCCCCTTCCCCTTCCCCTTCCCCTTTCCCTTTCCCTTCCCTCACTTTATCACCCTCGGTAGAGTGCTGTGGTGTCACAGCTCATAGCAACCTCCAACTCCTGGGCTTAGGCGATTCTGTTGCCTCAGCCTCCCGAGTAGCTGGGACTACAGGCTTCCACCACAATGCTGGGCTATTTTTTTGTTGCAGTTTGGCTGGGGCTGGGTTCAAACGTGCCACCCTAGGTATATGGGACCAGCGCCCTACCCCCTGAGCCATAGGTGCCGCCTACCTTCTTCTTTATTATCAAAAATTATTCTTAAAAAAATTTTGGAGACAGAAAGAATGTAAGAGGAATAATATGTGTATACATCTGGCTTCAACAATTGTCCACTACAGTTTATTGCGTTTCATGACAGTCTCACTTTATCACCGTTGGTAGAGTGCAGTGGCATCACAGCTCACAGCAACCTCCAACCCCTTATTAGTAATTACACTAAGTGTTTGCCCCTTATTAGTAATTACACTTTTTTTCCTACTCTTAACTCTAAAAAATTTCATTAAGGTATAACTTATAGACCATAAAGTTCACTCATTTTAAGTGTAAAATTTATTGATTTCTAATAAGTTTATCAAATTGTGCATCTGTCACCATAATCCAGTTTGATAACATTTTCAATCCTCCCATATGCCTGTTTACAGTTAATCCCCATGCCCAGCCCCAGGCAGCCACTAATATACTTTTCATTTTTACAGATTTGCCTTTTCTGGACATTTCATTTAAATAGAATCTACAATATATAGTCTTTTGGGTCTGGCTTTCTTTGTATAATGTTTTGAGGTTCATCCATGTATGAGTATGTCATCCCTCTTTATTGCTGAATAATATTCCATTGGATGGATAGACCTCATTTTGCTTATCCATTCTTCAGTTTGATGGACATTTGAGTTGTTTCTATTTTTTGTCTATTATGAATGATGCCGCCATGAACATTTGCATATAAGTCTTTGTATGAACATGTGTTTTCATTTACCGAATCTAGATACCTAGGAGTGGAATTGCTGGGTTTATGGTAAATTTATGTTTAACTTTTTAAGAAACTGCCAAATTATTTTCTAAAGTGTCTGCACCATTTTACATTCCCACCAGCTAATATGAGGGTTGTTGTTTTTTTATATCCTCACGAACACATTATGTTTTTGATTATCCCACTTCCTCCTGGGTGTGAAGTGGTATCTCATTGTGGTTTTGATTTGCATTTCCCTAATGAGTAATGACATTTAGCATCTTTTAATGTACTTATTAGTTATTCCTGTGTTTTCTTTGGTACAATGTCTACTCAGATCATTTGCCTATTTGTAAAAATTGAGTGTTTGTGTTACTGTTGAGTTGTATATTCTGGATATAAATCCTTTATCAGGTAGATGATTTGTAAATATTTTTTCTGGCCTATGCCCTGTCTTTTCATTTTCCTATTGGTGAGTTTTGAAGTGTAGAAATTTTGAATTTTGATTAAGTGCAGTATATAAATTTTTTTCTTTTTGGATTATGCTTTTGGTGTCATGTCTAAGAAATCATTGCCTAACCCATGGTTTTGAAGATTTTATCTTGTTTTCCTCTAAAATGTTTATGGTTTTAGCTTTTACATTTATATTTCCAATCCATTTTGATTTAATTTTTGCATAAGGTAAGGGTCTAAGTTCATCTCTTTGTCTGTGAGTATCCAATTGTCCTGGCACCACTTGTTGAAAAATACATGTTTCTCTATTAAATTGCCTTGGCTCCTTTGCTGAGAATCACTTGTCTGTAAATATAAGGGCTTATTTTTAAACTCTTTGTTCAGTTCTATTGCTTTCTACATCTATTTTTATGCCAGTGCTATACTGAATATTTTTGAAAGCAGAGGAGTTGTATCTAGTTTTATGAAGAGGTGATCACATGACTCAGTTGCCTAAATATTTGTTACAATGACATATTTTTAGAAAAAGTGTCTGATATTTACTTTGTGGTTTATAGCATATTAGCATTCTTTTATTTCCTTGAGGTTACAATACTTTCTTGGTTTTGAGGCTTTCTGACATGCTTGTTCCCTAGACATAGAATACCCCCCAGGCAGCTATTTATCCTCCACCTTAGTGTGCTTTTTTGCCCTTTACCCACTGTTTTCCGTGTAGTTTCAAAATGTGATACTGGTCACCGCTCTGTAGTACCTTTATGGCCTTGGCAATGTCATTTTATTTATTTTTTATCATTTTATTTCTTTAGGTCTTAATTTTCTCATCTGTAAAGTAAAATAATTGAATTTTATCTTACTACTTTCCCCAAACTCAGTCCTTACTATTGTCCCAGTTCTAAGGCATGTACAAATTATTCATCTTATTTTTTTTGTAGAGACAGAGTCTCACTTTATCGCTCTCAGTAGAGTGCTGTGGCGTCATAGCTCACAGCAACCTCCAACTCCTGGGCTTAGGTGATTCTCTTGTCTCAGCCTCCCAAGTAGCTGGGACCACAGGCACCCGCCACAACGCCCGGCTATTTTTTTGTTGCTGTTTGGCTGGGGGTGGGTTTGAACCCGCCACCCTTGGTATATGGGGCCAGTACCTTACTGACTGAGCCACAGGCACTGCCCTATTTATCTCTTTTAACTGGTGAAAAACATTGTGAGAATTTAGCCAGCTTATATTTCACAAAGGAAGCACATGGGGAATTATCAGGGGATAGAGGTAGATGTTGTTGCATAGTTGTATGTGGCGTACATAGCCATCACTGTGTGTGATTGGGTGATCAGGGGACATGTATAAGGTCTCACATGCTTTTGTGACCAGAAAGGAGAGAACGAATGAGCAGTTTCTATTACAAAGAAATAGCCATTTTAATGAACTTGCTAGGAAGTAGAATGGTCCTTACCTGGTGATATCCTTAAAGCTTTACATGTGGCTAACTCGTTGCTTGATTGATCCTTAAAAGTATAAGTTCTATTGGCAGGCTCCTTTCAATATTTTCTGTCCTTGGAGTGTTTCTTTTTTCCTGTGGTATTTGAATCCTTCTGTTTTCGCCATAAAATATTTTTAGTTAGCGGGGATGGGGGCCCTTTTCCACAGCTGAAGTTATTCCAGTTATTTCACTCTCTGGAAGAATCAGCTTTCTGTTCCTAAAGCTTTCAGTCGCTACATATGCTGTTTTATTTCCATTCAGTAGTTGGAGTATATTTACATTTAGTTATTGATTTGGGGCTTTGTAAAAATCTGATGGAAATTAGTAAATACTAATATCTATGAATACTATTCTGTCTGGAAATTTCTCAGTGATAAAATAAAAGAATAAAAAATAGAGGTTAGAATTTTAGATGAAGATACCACGAATTTGAGACCTAGTTGAGCAGTGTCAGAATATATGTGTCTTTCAGCAAACATAAGAAATTGTTTTAAAAATTGGGAGTTATTATTGTGGCTTCTGAATTTAGGATTAAATGGCTGTTTCTTCCCCTAAAGTTTTATTTATTTATTTATTTATTTATTTATTTATTTATTTATTTTATTATTATTATTTTTTGAGACAGAGCCTTAAACTGTCACCCTGGATAGAGTGCTGTGGCATCACAGCTCTCAGCAACCTCCAATTCCTGGGCTCAAGCAAGTCTTCTGCCTCCGCCTCCCAAGTAGCTGGGACTACAGGCGCCCGCCACAACGCCTGGCCATTTTTTGGTTGCAGTGTCATTGTTGTTTGGCGGGCCCAGGCTGCATTCGAACCTGCCAGCTCAGGTGCACATGGCTGGTGCCTTAGCCTGTTGAGCCACAGGCGCCGAGCCCCCCTAAAGTTTTAAATCTGATTTTCAGGATTGGGTGTTTATTATTTTTCTCCTGATGGAATTTAAAAATTTTAACTTGATAAAGCCTTGCTGATAACTATAAACCTGCAGGAATAAACCTGCAGTTGCTTCATTAGTATGGTAGCTTTAAAAATATATAGAAAAAGCATTCTTCCCCTCTTTTTTCTTACCCATTTCTCTTCTAGGAAAGTAACTATTAACAAGTACATTGTCTTCTTTTGAAAATACATACTAGATTTTCAGGCAAAGTATTTTTTTTCAATATCACTTTGTGTGAAATTGTACTTTTTATTTTCTTTTGATTGACTTGAGCATACTGGATAACATATTTGAATCCAATTTTAAGTCAAGAATGAACTGAGAAGATCATAAGAGAATCTTTTTTTTTTTTTTTACTAAACTCAGTTCCAATTTTTCAGACACTGTGTGAGTACCTACTAAATGTAAGACTGTGTGTGTTTCGGTACTATGTGAAACAAAAAGAGATTGGATATAAAATTGATAGAATGAAGCTTGATTAATATCTCCAACCATCAAAGGAAATGAACACAGAGTCATAAACACAAGGAAGAGATTTTTCAGCAGCAAATAAGGAAAAATACATGAGCCGATGTCTTTTTTTTATTGGAAGAGTAGCAGCTGAGAGAAAACATGAAGCTTTGGGTGCACTCTTGACTCTGCCTGCTTCCCTGCAGAAGCTGTGTATGTGAGTAAGCAAATGTTCAGATTTCTCACTGAGACCCAAAAGATGGAATAAAGTGAAATGTGTGGGCACTCTTAATTTTCTCTTCTCTTGACTGAAGGTCAGTAGAAATGAGTTCTGAATAGGGAGGAAGCTAGAAAAATAATCATAGTTGATATCTTGATATGGTGGAGGGGAAGGTACAGGACTGTATGCTGAACTGAGGGGACAGTCTACTCTGAGAAGTTCTTCTAAGACCATCGATCTATTCACAAAACTTAGAAGAATATACTCTGCTGCAGGATTTTGAAATATTATTATTGCTTTCATATTTCTAAATAATATGTTGTATGCCCTCTCGTTGACTTTTCAGTTTTTGACATCATCTACTATCTTTCCTCCCCTAGTACCTTCCTCTACCCTCTAGTATAGTTATACTGTGATTTTGGTTAGATTAATATTCAGTGTTTATATTATTAGTATGATGGCCATGTAAGCCATATAGCAGATTAAATTACTTTTCTTACTTGCACAGGTAGGTTTTTGTTTGCCTTGGAGTAAATAATCAACTTGTTTCTTTTCAGTGTACTTGCCTTTGATTCAGCAGTAGATTCCTTCAATTTTCCAGAGTTCCTCTTATGAAATTCTGACATACTAGGTATTCTGTCAGTACTGCCTTTTTGAAGAAATATAAACTGACTGTCTTCAATACCTGATACAAAGTTTGCGTCATCTGGTCTCCCTACACTATCATTGAAGGATTCACTTTCTTTTTCTTCCATGTTGTATTTCTTTTATCCTGTGTCCCATGTCTTTCTCTTTTTCTGGTTTACTCTCTCATTTTGGTTGAGCACATCTTTTAGTAGCTTCCTTAGAAAGGGTGTATGGAGCTCAATTTGAGGCCCTGAATGTCTAAAAATGTCTTTAATTGTACCATCATGCAGGCTGCTAGTTTGGGTATACATTCATGGGTTGGAAACAAGCTTTCTTCAGAAATATGATGGAATTGCTTCAAAGAATTCTAGCTTCCAGTGATACGTTAAGAGATCTAAAATCATTGTTACTGAGTACCTACTACACATATGACTGTGTGTTTAGGTGCTATGTAAGACGAAAAGATGGATTTGATATAAAATTGGTAGAATGAAGCTTGATTAAAATTAATATTAATGGTAAAATTAAGAAGTTAGAATAATTGTATGTGGTATGCTCTCAACTCCTGCCCCCTACTGAAAACTTGTAAAATCTTTTAACTGAAGTATTTTGAAATTTCATGATGTACCTTATTATGGGTCTATTATCTTCCATTGTTTTGTGTACTTTGTGGACTCTTTTAATTTAGAAACTCATATTCTTTATTTCTGGGAAATTTCATTGAACCATTTAATTGATTTCTTACTATTTTCTTTTGTTTTTTTGGATTTATTCCTATTTTCTCTGTTTCTCTTTGTGGAACTTTTATTTGGATATTACCCTCTTTCTGGAAAAGTTCTTGAGATTATCTTTGAACCTTTCTATTTCTACTATCATATCTTTAATTTCTAAGGGCTCTTTAAAATGTTTCTCTGAATTTTTTTTCTAATGGCATTCCATTATTTCATCTTTGCAACAGCTTCTCTGATGTCTTATTGAGATTTTCTCTGATGACTCTATTTAAAATCTCATCTCTGTGTGAAACCAGCACCTTGTACCCCATGATTGCATTAATGCACACAGCTATGATTTAATAAAAAAAAGTTTAAAAAAATCTCATCTCTCAATAGTACCCCATTGTCTCCTTTCTCAGTTCAATATAAGCTTCATAAAGGTAGAGCCTTTTTTCCCTGTTTTTCTTACCCCCACTGGTATTTTTCCAGTGCTGCAAACAGTACCTAACACATAGTAAGTGTTTAAATATTTCTAGAATAAACTTTAATGGTCATTCCAATGATATTAATAATATACATTTAACTTTGTTCTCCTAGTATAGGTCTAGTCTGTTTCTTTGACGTTACTTTTTTTTCAATTTTTATTGATCTCTACTTTAGGTTAGAACATTTTTGTGCAGATGCTTGGCAATATTTAATAATATCTGCTTAAGAATAGAGAATAAAAAATTGATTGGAATATTATGAACAGATGGATGGGACTTGCCAACTATGGGATTCATGGTAGAATGATCTGGCTGGGTCCTCTTGTTAGAGATCCCTTGATATCAATATCTTTAGCTCTTTCTTCTTGGCTGCTTTGATTGTTTAGAACATATTCTTCTAATGTCTGGATGCAACAGTCTGGGAGCAGTAGGGAAGAGGGATGGGAGAATCTCAGTATCCAGAGTGTATACTGTTACAGAATCCCTCTGTTTTCAGTATGGCCCTCATCCTTCATCTGGGCCTGCTTTCCTCCCTGGAAAAGTGAAATATATTTAGCCTTTTGCTGAAGTGGGAAACATGCTAAAACCTTACAGAATGTGAGAGGAAATCTCAGGAATATAACTGCCCTAAACTGTCTTTTAAATTTTTTTTATTTTTTTTACATTTTTGAGAAAGAATCTCATTATGTTGCCCAGGTTGGAGTGTACTGGTGTCATCAGAGCTCACTGCAACCTCAAACTACTGGGTTCAAGCAAACCTCCTGCCTCAGTCTCCCAAGTAGCTGGGATTACTTGATGTGCACCACCAGGCTTGGCCTCTTTTTAAACCAGGGGTTCTCAACCTGTGGGTCGTGACTCCTTTGAGGGTCAAACGACCCTTTCACAGGGGTCGCCTAAGACCATCCTGCATATCAGATATTTACATTACGATTCATAACAGCAGAATTACAGTTATGAAGTAGCAATGAAGATAATTTTATGGTTGGGGGGTCACCACAACATGAGGAACTGTATTAAAGGGTCGTGGCATCAGGAAGGTTGAAAACCACTATTTTAAACTATAAGGGTGGAACATAAACCTGTAGATATTTTTTATGATTTAAACAAATATCTGTTGATCACTTACGATATTCTATGTTACCAGGCGCAGTAGGGGTAGAGCATTGTTACATGTCACTTCTGACACTTCTTGCCAGGGCCCAGGACAAGCCAGGGCTCGGGCTCAGCTTAATTAGGCTCCGGATGCAGACCACTAACTTACCTTGCTCAGCTTCAGTTTCTGTTAGGTGCCTGAGGGCTATCTACTTTAGCTGGAGAGAGAAAGTCTTAGGGAGAATAAAGCAGTCTTCTTAGAAAGATAGAACTTAGTCTTTAGCAGAGCTTGGTAATCTTCAGCAGAGAGAAGCCGGGCTGTGTTCTGCAGGCAGGAAAGGAGACAGAGTGAGAGTAAGCACATCCATGAAAGAATGCGCCTGCTCCCGACTGCCTGCTCCTCCAGCTTAATATAAGGCTGATCTCGTGCCTCTCAACACCACAGGGGTAGAGACTGCCAATTCGCCACTACTCTCATCTCGCGAGCTCTAATACTTGTTAGGAGTGCTAAATCCCTCTCCATGCCCTTTCAACCCAGGTGTTCCATTATTGAGCTACACAGGTATTTCTTATAACTCTCACTCCTAGCCATAGGCTATATGGGCTGCAACAAAGCATGGCTACTACTTGTGGAGGAGACTGTAGGAGTAGGGCATATAGCTGGGACCAGAACCTGAAGGGTAGAAAATAGATCCATTATCAGTTCATTTCTTTAATTTTTATTGCTTTCCTTGTTTTACCCCATCTTTCGAGGAGTTTGATGCCACCAATTCCTGAGATTTAGGGGAAAGCTTTTGTGGAACAAATTGGTTACTTTCTGTTTTCTTCATTGCTATCTTGGACCTTCTAAGTAGCTATGAGTTACTCATCTGTTTCTCAATTACAAATTTAAATAAGAGCATTTAAATAATTCTCTTCACTGTTGTATTAATGAGGTAAGAGCGAGATTAATTCAAATGTAGTCAGACTCTTATCTATACTCAAAATACTTAGCATAGAACATATAACAAAATCTCAGATCAGACAACAGAAACTAGGAATTCTGTACAGTATCAAGACAGGATTTTAGTTTAAAGTGGTCCTAGATTAGTAGTATCTTCAGGTTTCTGGAAGAAACACTAGAGGTTTCCACTTAGACCTCAAGGTATTCCTATAAGCAAATTTCCAAGGAATATGTGTTCAGAGTCATAGGTTGCCATAAACACTAGGAAATAAAGCAGAATGAGCAAGAGCCAAAGGAAACAATAAACAGTGGGAAGTATAGAGGCCTCAAATATTGGAATTACATAAATATGTTTAATATGTTAAAAGAAAAGATGATGAAAATGAGTAAGTGACCAAGGAATTATAAACATGAAAAGGCTATCTTGAAAAAAGACCAAATAGAAGTTCTAGAAAAGAAAAATTTTGTAATCAACTGAGAAGTAGCCAAAGTTAATGGGAATGTGACATGATTCACAAATTCCAATAAGGACAAACAGGTAATAAAAGAAAAAGAAGAGGAAAAAATACACATGCAGACACAGGACAAGAGTTTGATATTTCAGAGTATCAAAACCAAAGAGTATATCATAAAAACAACCATAGAGAAGATAGGCTCCCTAACAAAACAATGATTTGACTGACAGATGACTTCTCCACAGCAATAATGGAAGCCGGAAGGCAGTGAAATGTTATCTTCAGTGTGCTAAGTGAAGATAGCTGTCAATTTAATTTCATCTTTCAAGAGTAAGGAAAAAAGAAAGACTTAAATCAAATAAGTTTGCTACTAACAGATTCTCAATAAAGGAAATGCTAAAGAATAAACTTTAGACATCATAAAAGAAATTGTAATGGGAATTAGGAAGTTTTTAGCACTGAATAATAATATCAATATAAAACCTATGAGATTATACTAAAAGGTACTTGGAAGAAAATTTATATCCTCCATGCTTACATTAGAAAAGAGGGAACATTAACCCAGAAGAACAAAAATCATTTTACCACAATGACATTTGCACCAGAATGTTTATTGCAGCTCAGTTCACAATGGCCAAGTCGTGGAAGCATCCCAGGTGCCCATCAACCCATGAATGGATTAACACTGTGGTATATGTATATCATGGAGTACTTACTATTCAACCATAAGTAATCATGGAGACTTTATATCTTTTGTGTTTACCTGGATGGAGTTGAAATATATTCTTCTTAGTAAAATATCTCAAAAATGGGAAAAAAAGTGTCCAGTATCCTCAGTACTAATATGAAAGCAATATATAAACAACTACATGGCCACACTAAAGATAAAACACAAATATAGTCTAGCAAGGGGGAGTGGAGGGGGACTAGGGGAGCAGGGAGGGTGATTGGTGGGAAGAGGGAGGGCAATTGGTGAGATCTCCCCTAATGTGCACAATATGAGGGTGTTCAACATGCCTCCTGAGTGAAAGGCTCCTACAACTTGAACTTTACCTTAGAATTGAATACAGTGTAATCTAAACATTTATACCCTAGTATTAATTTGAAATGAAAAAAAGAAAAGGAAGGAAAGTTAGAAATTAGTGAACTAAACAACCAATTTAAGATAGCAAAAGAACAAGACAAGCCTAAGTAAAGTAAATGAAATGATATAAGCAGAATTAATGAAATAGAAAAGCAAGCATACAATACAGAGGTTCAAAAAAGTTAAAAGTTGATTTTTTGAAAAGATTAATAAAACTACAAGTGCCAGATGAGATTAATGAAGGAAAAAGTAAGTGAAAAAAAATAATTACATATGCAGAGATTAAGATGATAGTAAGAGAGGGGTATGAGCAACCTTATGCTAATAAGTTAAAAAATTTAAAAGGGGCAAGGGAGGGGAGGATGGGTGGAGGGAGGGTGATTGGTGGGATCACACTTACGGTGCATCTTACAAGGGTACAAGTGAAAATTACTAAATGTAGAATATAAATGTCTTCATATAGTGATTAAAAGGCCATGAAGGCTATGTTAAATA
>CAUYON010177546.1:0-18375 GCA_963573935.1 Arctocebus calabarensis | reverse complement strand
AGAGTGCTGTGGCATCACAGCTCACAGCAACCTCCAATTCCTGGGCTCAAGCGAGTCTCCTGCCTCCGCCTCCCAAGTAGCTGGGACTACAGGTGCCCACCACAACGCCCGGCCATTTTTTGGTTGCAGCCGTCATTGTTGTTTGGCAGGCCCGGGCTGGATTCGAACCCGCCAGCTCAGGGGTACATGGCTGGCGCCTTAGCCGCTTGAGCCACAGGTGCCGAGCCAGGCTGTTCCTTTTAATTGTGAAAATTTCAAATGAACAGAACATGTGATGAATAATAATACAGTAAACTACTAGCCAGATTTGCACAACTAAATATTTTGCCCTCTCTGCTGCAGTCTAAGTTTTGTTTTTGAGAAAGACAACAACAAAAAGAGATGGAGCCCTCTGTGTGACCCTTCCGGACCTCCCTGCCTTTCCTCCTCCTTAGAGATCGACACTGTCCTGAATTTGGTGTTTGCTATTTACATGCATATTATTATACAATTACACATGTTAAGGTGTGTGTGTGTATTTTAAAGTGTGGTAAGTATTACACACTTATAATACATACCATGCTTTAACGTTCCATGAATGATTTTGTACTATTGATAGCATTGTACAACTTGTTTTTATTTTCTTAAGAAAGGTAAGACAGAGGGAGAACTGTATGCTTTAAATATATTATAAGAATGAGTTGGATTCTCTTTGGTCACCATCATTGGTAACACTATGATTTCGTGGGCATTTTTTTTTTTTTTTTTTACATATAATTGCTTTGGAGTAGGCTAGACTGTGCCATGTGGCATTAATACAATTATTTCTTCCTCATCTCAGTAACTCGCATGATATATAGGCATTTATTTTAATGTTCATATTAACCTTATGACAAGGTATTATGATTCCATTTTCTCCAAATTAGTAAACTGAGGTTTAAAGAGATTAAGTAACTTGCCCAGGGCCAAAAATTAAGCAAATGGTAGGGCTGTAGTCAAAACTCTATTGATTTGATCCCAGATTTTGAGCTTTTTTTCTTGTATTTTAGGAAAGTCGTGTTTTATCATTTCACTGTGAATCCTTAAGAGAATTCAGGTTGTGACTCTGCCTACCCTAATCCTTAAGAGAATTCAGGTTGTGACTCTACTAAAGTCTAGATTGTTCTAGGGCTCGTTAGATTGTTCTAGACTTTAGTATTCAGTATTGGTTGAACATAACACAATAAGTAAATGGAAATCTATATTTTTAATTTGTAGGAAGTTCATAGCTCTATAATGACCTAAATTTTGAAAAATAGCTTTGGCTAAACAAATGTTCCTCACCGTTACTTTTAATTTAAATCATTGGGGAACTTGTTTAAAAAATAACATCTGCCAGCACACAAAACTAATGCCATTGTTGAAGAAGTGCAAATAGTGAGTTCATCTGTACAGTCATGGAAATAATGTCCTAAATGTGGGTAGTAGGCATTTTGCTCTTTTGGACTTATAATAACTTGATATGATGAATTCCTCTGGTGTTTGTTGACATCTTCTGTGGGCATTTCAAGGCTGTACTCATTGGACCATACACAGAAAAGAACACGAAGACATCTCATTTCCTTCTACGTCTTGAGAAGTCAATGACTGACTTGCTGTGGGTCAGCTGGCCCAGGCACCCTGGAAATGCTTTTTTCTAGTATGTTTTCTTTAAAGTGTTCTTAGCCTGATTCAATTATGCTTGTTGCTAAGTGACCCATGTTTAAAGCTCGACACCCTCTAGTTATTTAGGTGTGACTTTTTTTTCTTCAAAGTGAAAAGTCTCTAAGTAATTAGTAAACATTTCAAAATTCCTACTTAAAATTTGTTTTTGTAGAAAATATAAAGCATGTTAGCAGAGAACGCCGAAAGGTCAACTTCCACTGAAGTACAGTTTTAGATCGTATAAAATGCTAAAATGCCAACAGTAAAAAGGAAAACATAATTGCATTGGCAGCTCTTACTTATCAGCTGTGGAAATGTAGCTTAAAACTTGAGTATTTTTTGTCACTCCTTTGAAACCCAATTTATTTTCCTTTTACTGCCTTTCCCCCTTATTACTGGGAGCACATGGGAATGGCCTTTCCCACGCTTAGCAGCTGGAAGGAAGGGAAGTTTAGCTTCAGAATCTTGGATGTGGCATGGTCGTGTGAAGTCCAGGTGGTCATTTGAGAACAGAAGCTGAGATATGAGAGAGGAACTTGAGTAGCACATTAATAACACATAGGCCTTAAGTTAAATATTTGAGACATCATCATCACTGTCATTATTTACTTATCAAGCTATCTACACTTTGCAAGGGACTACTCTAAGGCATTAGAAAGATAAAAAATGTCTAAGACATTCCTAGGACAGAGATCACAGATGCAGCCTTCATAATGAACCCAAGCCTGCGGAAATATTTTGTTTACTCATCTAAAAAATGATGTAACTTTTTCTCATTAGTGGTTAACATTTATAAATTTGGAGGTTACACCTAAAATAATTTATTTTTGGCTTCTCTTGAAAAATTGAAAGACCTTACAACACTGGTGCCACAGTCCTACTTGGCAATATTTGTTCACTCATTTTTCCTTCAACAGATGTCTGTTGAGTGAACATTGTTCTAAACTTTAGGATATAATAGCAAAGAAAGCAGAAAAAGTTCCTGCTGTTGGGGAGCTCACATTCAAACGAGGTGAGACATACAAGAAAATAAATATAAATATGTTGGGATGATATATGCTATTAAAAAAAACCAGTGTGCGAGCACTTTTGTGGGGCATTTGCTTCTCAAGGTAACTCAATCAGACCACTTTTGTTTTATACCTAGCCCATTTTACTGATGTGTGTTACCTGTTTCAATCCTGTGGACATTTGAATTTTCGACGCTGGTTTAGGAGCATAATCCAGGAGGGTAGCCAAAAACTGTACATAAAGAAAGCAGTGAGTTTGCTAATTGTCAGTCAGACACACTGGTATTCACTAATTGTCAATTGAAAGTTGTAGAAGCTAAGTTCAAGACTGGGTAGAAGAGGGAGAAATTGCTGAGGGCTGACGTCTATGGGTACGGTTCATGGAGGATACAGGGTTTAGTATAGCCCTGAATGATGGCTCGGTCTTACAGAAGGGGGTAATGTGTGCGCATGTAAGTCTGAACTTGGGAAATTGTAATATGACACAGAGACAGGGACGTCTTTATGGAATATAATGCAGTATCAGCCTGATAAACGTTGATTTTAGAGTTAATCAGGTCTGTTTCAGAATTTTTGTTTTGCTTTGCTTTTCTGTGACCTTGGTTAATTAATTAACCTTTTTTTACTCTGGTTTTCATGTTTGAAAACTGAAAGTATAAATTCCTTCTTTACAACATTGTTCTGGTCACTAACATGTAACAACAAACTACTCCAGAACCTAGCGGCATAAAACAGCCATTTTACTAAGCCCAGAGTTGTGGTGTCAGGAACTGGGAAGGGCACAGTGGGAATTCTTGCCTCTGTTCAGAGAAGTCTGGGCTGCATTTGGGCAGACGTGATGGTGGGGGTAATGGGATGTCTGGGGGCTGGAGTCGTTAGAAACAATCTTTGTCTGGAGGTTGTCCTGGAGGTTGGGCTGTGAGCTGGGACTATAAGCCACGGCATCTGTGCGTCGCCTCCTCGTGCGGCCCAGGTTTGCCAAAACCATGCTGACCTCAGGGTGTCTGGACTTCTCACATGAGCAGTGCAGAGCTCTGAAGGCGAGAGTCCCGGCAGAACTCGGTGGGAACTGTGTGGTCTATTTGTACTTATCTACAGAAGTCACATGGCATCGTTTCTGCTGCCATCTGTGGGTCACAAGGGATTCTCGGAGGATAGTCTCCATTCAACAAGAGGAGGCACTGGCCCCAGCTCTGGATGGGAGGAGCGTCAAAGAATTCACGGGCCTGCTTAAAACCACTGCAGTCTGCTCTCTGCCTACAAATTATTTACATTCACCCCACATACAACCTGCACTTGCCCATGGACCTTACCCCATTATAGCATCAAGGTCAGGTCTGAGGACAAGGACATCACTGTCGGACTCAGGTGCAGGTGCAGGGAAGACGACTTGGGTTTGGTTTCTTGGGCCTGGTGTCTCTCACTGTGAGAACCTGTTAGCTATGAAGACAAGTTTTTCACCTTTCTTTCTTCCCTCCTCAGACGGGATGGGAATGTGATTATTGCAAATGCCATTTCTGTTCAAGAATGGAGAAAATGCAAAAATACAGTAGTTACTGGCCCACAGCAATTCTGAAATCCAGCAGTGTACATGTCACCAATTTCCTAATGACACATCAGTGCTGTTTCCGGAGGATTATTCTTTTTGACATTTGCCTCCACCCTTTAGGCCCTTAGTTTTGCCTTCTAAGACATCCTTTCTTTTCTAATAAAAAGGTAGTTTGCATTTGCAATTAAATAATAATAACTGAATAAAAATACAGTTGGCCTTTTATATCTGTGGCTTCAACGTCTGCAGAGTCAACCAACTGCAAATTGAAAATACTTGAAAAAAATTCCGTAGGATGACTGAGCAGGTCCCAGGCCTCTTCTCTCTTGTCCTTATTCTCCCTACAATGCAGTACAATAACTTTCTACATAGTATTTATATTGCTTTAGGTATTATAAATAATTTAGGTCTTATTTAAAGTATATGGGAGGATGTACTTGGGTTATATGCAAATATCACATCATTTTGTATCTGGGACTTGAGCAATCTTGAATTTTGATGTTCACAGGAGGTACTGGAATCAGTCCCCCCACACAGGAAGGGACGTAACTTGTGTTTGCAATGAATCGAATAACCTCATCTTGGTTTCTACCAGTAAAAAATTGGGGCTCTGAAGGCCTACTTTTCTTTTGCATCAGCTGTCATAATACTTTGAGTCTAAGCAGGTATATGTGTAAAACACTGTTGGCTTTTTATGTATCAAGTTATGTCCACTCCATTAGACAGAACTGTGCCCACAGATCTCTTTAAGATGAACCTTTGTCTACTTTGAGGCTTTGTGGAATAAAGACTCTTCAATGCTCTATTATTTAACAGAGAGGCTTTATGAGGCATATCGTGAAGATCTTTATAAAGCCTTTTGTCTTTTTGAAGAGTTTGTGGGGCGTCTCTTTTAGAGTTTCTGAGATCTTAACAAAGTCTCACCCTCAGCATCATCTTCAGAATGCGTTTTCCTGACGGCGACCTGTAATTTATTTTTTCTGAAGTTGTTTCTTATTTGGAAAAAGTTCTGCCACCTGGAGAGGCTGAGAAGGAGAAAGTGTTTTAATTTCAAATCTTGCAAGTCCTGTCTCTGTTATATTTCCCCTGAAATGTGCTTGAAGACTGGACAGTTGAATCTTACTCTCATCTCTTCTCTTTTATAATTTTCACGGCCAGAGAGAAGAATCCAGGTAGCACTTTCAGTGTTCTGCCTGGAGATGAACCTCTTTGGCTGGAATACTGTACATAGCTCAGTAGTTATGTTTCTCATTGTCCAGGGGTCTGCAGGTAACAGGGTTGCCAAACTTTCTTCCGCTGTTGGACAAAGGTCCCCATTCCTTTAACTTTCAACATCATTTACTTTCCTGTCCTTCAAGCTCCCACCACAGCCTCCTCCAGGCCCACAGGCTTCTGAGAACAAGACTGTTAAGGCTCCTCCGGGTTCTGCCCACGGTCTGTCCCAAACTCAATAGTAAATGTTCTAGACTCTCCTTATGATGGTGCCCTACGTCCGGATACCAGCATTGGTTCCAGTCAATATTGCTGAACAGAAAATCTCCTGAAACTCAGCAGTAAAAAAATAACCATGTGTGTGTGTGTGTGTGTGTTCATGAATTCTGAGTGTCAAGAGTTTGGACAACACAGAGCAGGGGATGACTTATTTTGCTCTATGTATCCAAACCCTCAGCTGGAGAGCCTCGTTGGCTGGGGCTGACAGGACAGCTGGGGGCCAGAGTCACCTGACGGCATCTTTACTAAGTGGCCGTACTTGACGTTGGCTGCTGTGTCTGACCTCAATGGGGGCTTTCCTCTGGGTCCTCTGCTGGTGGTCTCTCCTTGTGGACTGAGCTTCCTTTTAGCATGATGGCCTAATGTTGTTGCCCTTTTTACTGGTGATTCAGGCCTCCAAGGATGAGTGTAGCCAAGAGGTTTACACTGCTTATTCCTTCCACTATAAATGGTTACATGGGTTGTATTTGTTTCCATTATTTTCCTTCTGTTTAGCAAGACAGGGGTTGAGCCTAAGAATTTAAACAGTGTCACTTTGGGTGCTCTCTGTTATTTACAAGCTAGTCCCCGAGGGTAGTCAGATCTTAGGGCAGGGGATACAGAATCTTTCAATGGGAGTAGGATCAAAGACCACCATAGTTATTATAGAAATTTATATTCTGAAAAATTATATCTATAAATTCAAAAGCTCAGTGACTAAGACATAGTGTTTGCTGTGATGATGACAGTAAAATTGATGATAGATTTAGAAATCAAGTAAGGGAATGGTGACATGTAAGTTCAAGAGGTAGATGGAACCTAGGTTCTAAGAGAGCTTGGAGTTAAGTAAATGTCATGATTTTATTTAGTTAACTATAATAGCTTATGGAAATTTAAAAGCTGAAGAACACAATATGTGGAACTTTGACAATCTGCTTGGGAAAAGCCTACATAATATGTATATAGCAGGGAACACAAAATAGGGGGCTCCATTTAGCTAAGAAACCCAGGACTAGCATAGTCCAGAATCCCAGGACTAGCGTAGTCCAGAACCCCAAACTAGAGTAATCCAGAAAACCAGGACTAGAGTAGTCCAGAAAACCAGGACTAGAGTAGTCCAGAAAACCAGGACTACAGTAGTCCAGAAAACCAGGACTAGCATTGTCCAGAACCCAGGACTAGAGTAGTTCAGAATCCAAAACTAGAGTAGTCTAGAACCCAGGGCTAGAGTAGTCCAGAAAACCATGACTAGCCTTGTCCAGAACCCAGGACTAGAGTAGTCTGGAAAATCAGGACTAGAGTAGTCCAGAAAACCAGGACTAGAGTAGTCCGGAAAACCAGGACCAGAGTAGTCCAGAAAACCAGGACTACAGTAGTCCAGAACAGCACAGACATGAAAGGCCCTTTAAAGGAAGAATTGGTAGGACATGAGGGACAATGGGTAGGAAAAAGAAAACATTGGAGCAGCTGAAGAGCAGAGTCACTTCTCTTTTCCACGTTCACTGTTGTAAGTTGGCGTCACAACCAACCCGGGTTTCCATTTTCCCCGGCCAGTCTCTTGGTGACATGACCTATCCTGCCCAAATGATCCATTCATTTCATCATACATGGTTACAGAGAATTTTATTCATCAGTATTCTTTTGTTAGCAGATAAGAAAAGCTCACTTTAAGCTAAAATGAAAAGGGAAATACATTGGAAAGAGATTGGGGAGATCTAGGAGTTCAGGTTAGGGAGCTGGGACTTGGAGCTCCATGTGGAGCTCAGGAATCCCGTTTCAGGTCTCTGTTAATACTTCTGCTCTGCTGCACTTTCTTAAGGCCAACAGGCTTCCTCCTACCTTTGGTCTATATGATGGAATATGGCTGCTCCAAATTCCCAAGATTTGCGTATTGCTGTACAGACTCCGAGAGAGAAAATGACCTATATCAATTCCCCAACCCACGAGGAGTGAATTGACATCCCTGGCTGAGTGACGGACGTAACCACCTCTGGCTGCTGTGTGCAGAGGGCTCATGGGTGTCCTCCAGCAGTAGCGTGGCATCTTCTGGGTCAACCTCAAGGATGAGAGTATGTGGGACAAAAAAGAAGGAATTTCTAGAATAAGGGATACTGGGCAAAAAAACTCCTACAATTCTCCAAATTATACATTTTAGCTTTATTATGTGGGCTGACTACAATAGGAAGGATACTCAAGATTTACAGGGGTGGTGCATACGCACTCATACCCACGGCCAGGCAAGTGCACACGCACTCATACGACATACGCTTCTGACGCTCACTTTCCTACTGAGCTATAGATACACACACACACACACTTAAAACGTGAGACCATTGTTCTCTGTGGTTTTCTGCTAAAAACGAAATTAGGTCTCATCTTCATAAGTGAATTAGGACAGTGTAGATTAGTACACGCTAAGCTTATATGCTAATTTTTAAAAGACCATGGTGATAATAGGAGTCATGTTGTTGCTGGACATTCTGGTTAGATTGTGTTACAAATATAATAATGCCTTATACAGAAAGAAAAAGAAATAGTAACAAAAGAGTCGTATTACAATCTATTTAGGAATATAAGTGGAAGCTTTCTGCCTACTGCAGGAAGAGTTAGTCACCCTCCTGTTCTCCACTTTTAGAATGCTTTGTGCATTTATCTTTCATGCCGTTTTTCTTCTGCACACATTTCTCTGCTTTTTTTTTTAATTTTTATATATATGGGTGTTTATTAGGTTTCCACTTTTTGCCTTCACAAAATTAAAAAGGCTTAAAATTTAACAACAGTAACAATGGTTAAGGTAAGGACTAGAAACAAAACCTCGCAAAGAACGAACAAAGATAAATACATTCAGAAAAGAAATCCGACGATTGCTGCAACTAAGTGCTAAGCAGTAATAATAACAGTAATGCAAAGAAAGTAACATTCACATTGTCAGATAAGAGTATGTCTATTATAGAATGCTTTGACTCTGAGGCTCAGTATGGACTCTTGTTACTATTTTTTTCCAAAGTCTCAAAAAATAGACAACTAATATTTATAAATAAAAATAAAAGATAATTCCAAAAAACAGATCATGGCAAATCTTATATACAACAGAAAAAGAAGAAATGCTTCAAAATCATTCTACTTAATCTAGATACACCTGATATTAAAATTGGAAAAAATATATTATTATAAAGGGGAAATTAGAAACATAATTCACTTATAAATGAGGATGCAATATCCTGTATCGCAAACAACATATTAAGCACAGGTTCCTGTCTTGCTGGCTGCTTTGCTCCTGTGGACGGTGAACTTTGAGGGTAGATCCATGTCTCACTCATCTTTATTGAGATCAGTAGTTCGTGTTGTATGCAGAAAATGGTAGGTACTCAGTGAAATTCCACTGGACATCTAAACGAGTGAATTCCCTTCACACTCTGTGTTTCTGAAACCTGTTGGTTAAGCTAATCTGTGGGGCATGAAAATTCATGAGAAGTAATTTTAATCAATATTGAAATATACACAATGAGTGGCATAACACTGATATTATCGCTATTTCCTTTAAATTTCAGATTAATATGAAGCTGCAAATGATTAGGTTACATTGTTTGTGTTTGTTAAGGAAAGTTCAAGTTGTAGTTGAAACTGGGCAAAATAACTACTATGGTTCTCCAGAACACACATTTTATCTTTATTATGTGGACCAACTGCACTAGGAAGGACACACAAAATTTACAGGGACATACATACCGATAGATAAACAACACATCAGGAAGGCACCTGCACATAGAGTGCACATTTCTGATGCTCACTTTTCTAATGATGGGATATATAGGCACACACACACACACACACTTAAACTGTGAGACTGCTCGTTTGTGTGTGCAGCTCTGGAGGGTGCCTGTTTGCTCTCACATGGTGCCCACTAGGTGAGAGCTTACCAACCCCCCTCACCTCTCCTTCTTCCCCCCCTTCTTCCCCTCAGGTTGGTATACTGTTGTTTATCTATTTCATGTTTCATGTTGGTATTGGATACCCTGGATACTTGCTTTTCCATTTTTGTGACATCTTACTAGGAAGACTGTTTTTTAACTACGTCCAGGTTAATACAAATGATGTAAAACCTCCATCTTTTTTATGGCTGAGTAGTATTCCACGGCCTACATATACCACAGTGAGCTGATGGGCAGTTGGGTTGCTGCCACATCTTGGTGATTGGGAATTAGTAAGGCACTCTCTGGGAAGATACAGATGAAAAGAGTTGGTAAGGAGAGTTGGATACTGAGAGAGACAAAGTTTTGCTTCCAAATGGGGAACTGAATGCTGGGGAATGTTCTATAGGGGAGAAGGAATGGGATGGTTCTTAACAAATAGAAGGACAAAGCATTACCACTTTTCTACTAGGCCCGTGGTCCCTGAGTGTTGCGGATGGGATACCAGTGGTCAGGTGGTAGATGGGTGGCCTGTGGTGATGGGGTGCCTGTCCTGGGATTGATCAGTCATCCAGCTCACCCTTCTCTGTGGGTATATGTTGAGCTGGGTTGAGTTACCTGGTCACGTCGTAGAGGTGTCAGCAAGCTCCACGGTAAGGTCAGGAGTTTACTAGAGCCAAGGAGTTTGAGAACTTAAAAAGGGAAAAAAAGACCCCTAAACTGAAGAACGTCTAGAACTTACTAGTGTGGTAGGAACAGAGCCAGTAGGTTCTGTTAAGGAGTGGAGTGCACAGTGAGGAAATGCATGTAGTGGTCGTAGACTGTGTTTTTCAAAGTGCTGCTTAGGGAAAGCGATAAGACGATACATTTACCCTGGGCCTATTGCAAGTGATCTCTAGATTATGGGAGGGATATATCTAAGAGAGGAGAAAAAAGGTTTTCAGGTGATGGCCACAGGCTACATGGTGTTGGCGGCTTGTGTCTGTGGGGGAATAACGACACTCTTTGTGCCTTCTTGGAGTTTTAAGACCCCAGGAATGAGAACAGAGAAAGGAGATTACACCTGGAGAGTTGGTAAGGCACATACTCGGCCAACGGTCAAGAGAGGGAGACAGCTGGAACCACCAGACCAGTGGCGTTGAGAACACTGGCTGTGGGACATGGGGACAGGGAGGCAAGTGAACCCACTGGGGGAGTGATATTGGTGGAAAATGGGTTGGAAAGCTGAAGAGTGGAAGATGCTGTAAGAATAAAAAGTTGGAGGGGAGCAGAGGAAGTGGGTGAGGTGGGAAGACAGCCTGTGATGGTAGGAAGGTTTCAGGTTTCAGATCAACTAGGAGACAGTTTATGTCTATTATTGAAAAGTTGGATGGATGAAGGTGACGCAGGCTGGAATCACAGAGTGAGCAAAGATGGGGTAACCATGTGGTCGTATTGGAGCACATGGCAATAATGTAGAGGGAGAATCCTCGACAAAGCCACAAGCCAAGCTTCAGACTCATCAGGGAAGTGTAAGGGTATCACCTATAGTCCTAGATAGGGAAGCATGAAAGCAGGAACTTCAAAAGAGTGCTTTTTTCATGGACCTCGATGAAGAGTGGTGTGAACACAGCAGTGGTGGGAGCTGGGAACGTGCTCATTCTTTTCTGTGGCCCTGAGAGGGGATGAGAGCAGATGAGATGAGAGCAGATGGGGATGAGAATGTGGACAGAAGCAGTGGGAGTCAGGGGTTTGATTACAGGAAAAGTGTTGGAGGCAAGGGTGGAATGATGGCCTGGGACGTCCTGATAACTGAAGAGGGAGAGGACTGAGCAGGCCAGATTTACTTAGCAGAGGAGCTTCTGGAACTCTCCAGCCCCTGGTTTCCATTGGGCTATTGGGGGAATGGCATGTGCCCCTGCAAATCTCCTTCCTCTGCAGCTGGCTTGGGTTGGTGGAGACTCAGTGATGAATGATAACGGGTTTTGTTATATAATTTACAATTTACCAACTGCCCGAGGTTTAAGAGTGTACATATTGAAGATGCTAAGGGAAAAAGCTTGAGATGGCAAATAAACAAACCTACAAGACAGAGCAGTTTGGTCAGTGCGTTCATGATTTTAGTGGGTTTGTACTTGGTAAGGTGTGTGATAGTTTACATGGTACACAGCTAGGTCTGTTTCCCTCTTGGTAGAGGAAAGGAAGATGTCCTCGGTGTCCTTAGATAAGGTCCCAGCATGTCTGGAATAAAGCAATGGGATAGTATCTGACAGCCAAATAAAAGTTTGCTTTTTCTTCCTTTGCTGTTTATTTTCTTTCTGGCTCCAGATTTATTATTTTTAATACAGTCTCTTTTTCTTTTTCCTTCTAATTCTTTAAGAATTTCACTCTAAGACTGTTTTGGGCCACACTTTTATAATCTAAGAGAGGTTGAGTGTTGTGTGATATTGAAGAGGGGTGGGTGTGAGATGTGGTTGGAGGTTTATGCAGCAGCCCCATCATGGCAGGATTTGTACACCCTGTTAAGGAGTTTTGATTTTATGCTTCAGGCAGAGTCAAACCATTACAGGATTCGAGCTTGGGAGGGCTTCAGATTTCTTTAGGAGGATGAGGATACTAAAAATGTTTTATTATCTTTATCATAAAGGTTTCAATCCTTTTATTCATTTTTTACCTGACCAGGACCTCTTTTCCTGCTTCACTAAAGTTGCTATGTTGGTTTAGCGCAACTTCCCTGAGGATTAAGAAACAAGTCTTAAGTGACTACATGGGCAAGCAAGTGGAGTTGCTTAGATTGTAGTTGGCATGAAAAAAGAGCCAAATGTTTGCATCTTGTTTAAACACAAATGTATGGAAGTACAGAGAAGAGTCTCTGGGTTAACCATGATGTGAAACAAATGGTGACACACATCACATTCCAAAGGGTGATGTTACTGAGGGTTCAATGATTCTATAGGATTTGGTGTCAAACTTAGGAAAGATTAACCTGGATATTTGGTTATGATTTATGAATATATTTAGGGATAGGACCTTCAGGAAACAAAGAGAAAAATTGTTTTCTGAATCCAGTATCATTCTTGGAAGTCCTTGGTATTCAGACGGATAAATAAGGCTGAATATTCAGCATGGAAGATGATATCAAAGTACAGAAGTACTGCCTGTTCCCAGCCACTGCCACCTACTAACATTTCTTTTTTATATTAAACAACAGACCTTTATTTCTAACAGTCCTGGACACAGTGAAGTCCAAAATCAGGGTTTAGGAAAGGTTGGTTTCATCCGAGGTCTCTCCTCTTGGCTTGTGGGTGACCACTGTCTCACTATGTGCTCACATGTCCTCTTCCTTATATGTGCACAGGGAAAGGGTGAGAGAGGGAAGGAGGAAGGATAGGGAGAAGGAGCTACTCACGTTTCCTGACTTCCTATTCAGACCAGATGGCAGGATGGAAACCTGTGTGTCTGTGAGATGCTGTTGTTTTATGATTAGGTTTAGCCTGGGGAAGAACCAGCACATGCCAGCAGTTAGTCACCTGCGTGTGCTATTTCCATGGCACAGAAAAAAATTTCTCATATATTTCCTAAAACCACAGAGTACCATACTTTCATTCATCCACAAATATGTATTGACCAACTGCGTTCAGTAATGAACCGAAATATTTGGGAAATTCTGGCATAACAAGAAGATCAAAGAGAACTGACTGGGCAGACAGATGAGAAGTTCACACAGGCATAGGTGTAGGGCTCTGAGTGACAAGAAGAGGAGAAAATTCTGAGCTTTTCTGATTAATCAACTCAGCATCTTCTCTGGGCTCAGCACTATGGCAAACCCAGCGTGAACCAATGCGTAAGGCATGGATTTTGAGGAGCCAGATGAGATAAGTACACTGCCACACACTGGAAGGAACAGGGCACTATTTGATAAGGGGAAAGTAAGTGCGGTGGGATGGGAGAAGTCAAAGAACGAAGAAGGAGCTCAGGAACAGAGTGTGGGTGATTGTTGAAAATTATTGAATCTTGAGCAATGGCATGGCAGGGGGAACCAACTCCAGAGTCTCATTTGTGTGAGGAAGACTGTTCATGGAAAGGATGACCATTGGGTTTCCTCCAGAGAGAGAAGATTAACATATCAATTAGTTTGATTGCAAATATGTACATCTCTGAAAGCAACTCAGGAAAACTTAAGCAAAGGAGAAAGTCAATTTTAGGATTCCTAGGTGCTCACAGAAATGAAGAGTTAGGTAACTGTCTTGGGAAGGATGGCCTTGAGGTGCCTGACAGCAGATTCCAGTAGACAGTATTCTTGGGTCACTGTCATCAGATTGCTTGAGAAGCAATCCTCAGATTCCCAGGAGAGAGAGTGAGCTTTTGCTTTTTTCTGAATTTGCCCATCTCAGGGAATGACATAGATGCTAAAGTTTATTCATCTATCAAGGGCAGATGGAATCTTGGACAGCAAATATTCTCCAAGGAAAATCTATATGACATGACCAAGAAAGGGGAAAGTATGTCTTAAAAGCAAAACATCAGATACATATCAGAGAAATGTCATTTGCTGGGTAGGAACTAGCTGCTGGGCTAAGTCTCAGATCACTCAACACTTCATTTAACATTCTGAGGAGGCAGTGACAGTGTATGCTGAGTGTCCCTGTGGTTTCATGGCTCACAGGGGCAGAGCCAGCACTCAGACCCAGGTGGGGGAGCTCTGTGGCCTATGCTGTTACCGGTGCTAGAGTCAGAAAAAGGGGCTGGATAGAGAGTTACAGTAAATAAAATTGGATAGGTAGAGTGGAGTCAAGAGAAGTGTCAGTTCATATTGGCAATGTAAGAAACAAATATCCTAAAAGGATAAGGGAACTAGGGGATTAAACTGAGGTTTAAGAAATTAATGTGAAAAAAGTGTGTCAGTTAATATGAGGGTCTTCAAAGCCCACCAGAAAGTCAATACAGCATGGATGGCAGGGATATAGATTATGGCAGTGTTTTCCAACATTTTTTTAATCTCCCAGCACACTTGAAATTGTGATGATTAAAAAAAAGAGTAAAAAAAGGAATATACTTACTGTGCTTTGAACTTTTTGAAAATAATTTAATTAATGATGTTTAAAAATTTATACCACACACCAAAGATCCTCTCACGACATACTGTTTGAAAATCACTGGATTGTGAGATTATAACAGGTGGGAGGAGCAAGATGCAGGCTGAGTAACAGAACAGCTTCCTTGCAACCGGGCACAGTGAGTTCAGGGAGAGAAGACTCCAGGCATCTCTGACTGGTGGGATCTGCCCAGAAACATCCCTTTGGGGACACAAGGAGACAGCAAAAGACTTCTGGACCCCACGGGGAGGACAAAAGCAGTGGAGAACTGCCACGTGGTAGCGTGCATTTGTTCTGAGGCCACCCACCGCTGTAACTACAGTAACAGCAAGATTACATGTAGGAAAGGCCTTACCTAGGAGTTGTTTTGTTTTCTTGGACTTGGCACTTGTTTGAGCTACCTTGGGAGAACTAGGGTGAGAGTGCAGATGACTTTAAGCATTATCTAGGGCGTGGGACTGAACTGCTGGGCCAGCATGGAGCTAATATTATTTGGCTGTGGGTTGCCCGTGTAGCCACTGTGGGAGAGCTGGTCCTGCAGGGCTCAGGCTTTCAGCCCACTGCTGACTGGGCCGGGAGACCTTGGGCTAGTAATCTCATGTTTGAGAAGCCCAAAGGCAGGGACTGAGTCGTGGAGATTGGAGATTTCAGCGTTTGGCAGATTACAGTCTTGGCCCTCAGGGGCATAGAGTTAAGTGGGCTGAAGAAAGATTTAGGCTTTCCACCCCGTGGGGTTTGAGAAATCAGCAGAGGCCTCCAGTTTCCATCTGTACAACTGTATCAGCATTGTGATTAACATCTCATACCCCAGAAGATCACCTGTTTCCCAGGCAATATTCAACAAGATATATATAATCTTGTTTGTTTGGGTTTTGGCTTTGTTTGAGGTTTTGGGTTTTAAAAAAAATTTTATTTCAACCTTTTCCTTCTAGATTTTTCTTTAACTATTTTTCTTTTTTCTTTTGTTTTCTTTTCTTTCTCCATTTTTCTAGTTTAAATACAATCTTCCATTGTTGCCTTCTTTAACAGAACTTCATTTTTGCTAGTGTTTCTGTCCCTGTTATTTGATTTATCCCCCCAGTTTTATCCTGTAAAGTTTTTGTTTGTTTTGGTTTGATTTATAGTATTTTTGTCTTTCTGCTCTAGTTGGTGGAGGTGGGGTACTGTGTCTGAATATGCTGGCAAAGAGCTGCTGACCTCAAGAAAACCACCCAACCCAGCACCCCAAAAGGTGTTTTTTTTTTTTTTTTTTTTTTTAGTGTTGGGTTAAAGTACTCTACTGTACACCTATATTACTCCTGTCTCCCTCTTTCTGCACTCCTCTTCTTGTCAATATTCTCTTTTACTCACTCCCTTCCTTTCTTTCTCTTTTTTTAAAAAAACATTTTTTCCCCTCTTGCTGTTAAATCTTCTCATCCTTCTGGTCCTTTAACAAAAGAACTCATCAAAACTTGTGCCAGTGGCACAGTAAATCAAAGAGCAAGACTAAGTGAAAGGAAAATTAGGACAAGGAAACAGATAAAAGAATATACTCAAGAGGAAGAGTCAATAGAAAAATCCTGGCAACATGAAAAACCAGGTCAGAGCAATCCCCCCAAGGGACTGTGAGGTAGCTACTGCAGAGGATTCCACCAGTAAAGAAATGTTAGAAATGACAGAAGGGGAATTTAAAATACAGATAATGAAAACAATGAATGAAATTGCTGAGAAAGTGGAAAACAATCAAAAGGAAATCCAAAAACAGAATCAAATAAGAGATGAATGAAATGAAGAATATAGAAAGGATATAGCATATCTGAAGGAATTGAAGCAATTAGGGAACTTAAAGATGCAATAGAAAGTGTCAACAAGAGACTAGAGCATGCAGAAGAAAGAATCTCAGAGGTAGAGGACAAAGCTCTTGAGATAACTCAGATAGTTAGGCAGAAAAGAAGAGAAGGAGGCAGAATGTTTAGTGACAGAATTATGGTACTTTATGAAGCATTCAAACATACAAGTTATAGGTATCCCAGAAGGGGAAGAAGAATGCCTCAGAGGAATTGAAGCCATTCTAATGAATATCATAAATGAAAATGTCCCAAATATCACCAAAGATTCTGCCACACTCCTTTCAGAGGGATATCAGACCCCAGGTCACCTCAACTCTAACAGAGCTTCTTCAAGATACATTGTGATGAACCTGTTCAAAGTCAAGACAAAAGAAAAGATTCTTCAAGCTTCCAGAAGTAAGTGCCAATTGACCTAGAGGGGAAAATCCATCAGGGTGACCATGAACTTCTCTAATGAAACTTTTCATGCCATAAGGCAATGGTCATCTACCTTTAATCTACTTAAACAGAACAATTTCCAGCCCAGAATTCTATATCCGCTAAGCTAAGCTTTAAAATTGATGGAGAAATCAAATCTTTTACTGATATGCAAACATTGAGGAAATTTGCCACAATAAGAACAGCTCTACATGAAATACTTCAACCTGTCTACACATTGACATTACAATGGACCACCAGCAAAGTAAGCACCCAGAAATTAAAGGACAGAACATAACTTCCAAAATGATGCAGAAGATAAAACTAAGCAATGGACTTTCACAAAATAAGATGAATAGAGCACTACCACACTTATCAATTATCTCAATAAAGGTTAATGGCTTAAATTCCCCACTGAAGAGGCATAGATTGGCTGATTAGATTAAAAACACAAGCCATCCATTTGTTGTTTTCAGGAAACACACCTAGCTGCAAAAGGCAAATTAAAACTCAGAGTTAATGGTTAGAAGACAATTTTTCAGGCAAACAGAATCCAGAAGAAAAGAGGGGTTGCATTTGTATTTTCAGATACATGAGGATTTAAAGCAACTAAAGTCAAAAAAGACAAAGATGGTCACTTCTTATTGGTTAAGGGAAAAATTCAACAAGAAGACATTTGAATTCTAAATATTTATGTACCCCACTTAAATGCTCCCAGATTCTTGAAACAGACATTAATTAGTCTGAGCAATATGATATCCTATAACATCATAATAACTGGGGACTTTAACACTCCTCTCACAGAGATAGACAGATCCTCTAAACAGAAATTAAATAAAAATATAAGGGACTTAAATGAGACTCTAGAACAACTGTGCTTAATAGATGTATATAGAACAGTTCATCACAAAGATAAAGAAGGTAAATTTTTTGCATTTCCCCATGGAACATTCTTCAAAATTAAGCATATCTTAGGACACAAAACAAACCTCAACAGAATCAAGGAATTGAAATTTTACCTTGTATCTTCTCAGACCACAAGGCACTAAAGGTGGAACTCAACTCCAACAAAAATGTTCAATTCCACACAAAGACATGGAAATTAAACAACCTTATGCTGAATGACATTTGGGTGCAGGAACAAATAAAAGAGGAAATCATTAATTTCCTTGAACACAACAATAATGAAGATACAAGCTACCAAAACCTGTGGGATACAGCAAAAGCAGTCCCGAGAGGAAAGTTTATCACTTTAGATGCCTACATTTGAAAAACAGAAAGAGAGCACATCAACAAACTCACAGGCCATCTTATAGAATTGGAAAAAGAACATTCTAAGCCTAAACCCAACAGAAGAAAAGAAATATCCAAAATGAAATCAGAGGTTAATGAAATAGAAAACAAAAGAATCATTCAGAAAATGAATGAAACAAGGAGTTGGTTTTTTGAAAA
>CAUYON010177545.1:0-35736 GCA_963573935.1 Arctocebus calabarensis | reverse complement strand
GGGAGGGGAGGGGGGAGGATGAGTGGAGGGAGGGCAATTAGTGGGATCACACCTACGGTGCATCTTAGCAGGGTACTGGTGAAACTTATTAAATGTAGAGTATCAATGTCTTTATATAGTGATCAAGAAAATGCTATGAAGGCTATTGCTAACAGTATGATCAAAATATTTCTGATTTGTATATGAAGCACATTCTGCCATATGATTGCACCAATGTACACAATTATGATTTAATAAAATTATTTTAAAAAAATACACTACTGGAACCTGATCAAACTAAAAAGCATCTGCACTGCTAAGAACACAGTAAGTGTAGCAGGCGGACAGTCCTCAGAATGGGAGAAAATATTTGCAGGTTATACCTCAGACAAAGGTTTAATAACCAGAATACACAGAGAACTCAAATGTATTAGCAACAAAAGGACAAGTGATCCCGTCGCAGGATGGGCAAAGGACTTGAAGAGAAATAGAAGACAGGCACATGGCCTACAGACACATGAAAAAATGCTCACCATCCTTAATGATCAGAGAAATGCAAATCAAAACTACTTGGAGATATCATCTAACTCCAGTAAGAGTAGGCCACATCACAAAATCCCAAAACCAGAGATGGTGGCGTGGATGCAGAGAAAAGGGAACGCTTCTACATTGCTGGTGGGAATGCAAACTAATACATTCTTTTTGGAAGGATGTTTGGAGAATACTTAGAGATCTAAAAATAGATCTGCCATTCAATCCTATAATTCCTTTACTAGGTATATATCCAGAAGATCAAAAATCACACCATAATAAAGATATATATACCAGAATGTTTATTGCAGCCCAATTCATAATTGCTAAGTCGTGGAAGAAGCCCAAGTGCCCATCGACCCACGAATGGATTAATAAATTGTGGTACATGAATACCATGGAATATTATGCAGCCTTAAAGAAAGATGGAGACTTTACCTCTTTCGTGTTTACATGGATGGAGCTGGAACATATTCTTAGCACAGTATCTCAAGAATGGAAGAAAAAGTATCCAATGTACTCAGCCCTAATATGAAGCTAAATTGTAGCTTTCATATGAAGGCTAAAACCCAATTATAGCACAGGAATACAGGGATAGGGGAAAGGGAGGGGAGGGGAGGGAGGAGGATAGATAGAGGGAGGGCGATTGGTGGGATCACACCTACAGTACATCTTAGAAGGGTACAGGTGAAACTTACTAAATGCAGAACACAAATGTCTTAACACAATAACTAAGAAAATGCCATGAAGGCTACATTAACCAGTTTGATGAAAATATTTCAGATTGTATACGAAACTAGCACATTGTACCTCATGATTGCATTAATGTGCACAGCTATGATTTAATAAAAAAAAAAAAAAGTTGAAAAACAAAAACAAACAAAAAAAAAAAAACATTGCCAAGCATTTCAAAAAAAAAAAAAAAAAAGGCCAATACTAATGGAAGATGTAGGGAAATGATCATTCTTATGCTGATCCTGGGTTACAATTCCACAGAATGGTTTGAAGAGCAGGTCATTCAAACACTTTAAAACTGTATATTCTTTGACCTGGAAATTCTACTGGTTTCAGTGAGTGGGAAGACTGTAGTTCCACAACACAAGGAAAGATATAAGAAAAATTTTGATTTTAGGTAAATGGTAACTTTGGTTTGATAATATATATTTCAGATTCCTACAAGAAATCCAAAGGGAAATGTCTAATAGGCAGCAGCTGGACATATATAACAAGCATTTATCAGGGCGTTTGACAGTCTTACATATACTATTTTATTTATTCCCTCCAAAACACAAAGGCATCTGTATCTAGTGGCAGGAAAAGGATTCAAACATAGCTCTTAACCCAAAGCTCTTAATCCATATGCTATTCAGCCACCATGGTTTCGGCACCTGCAGAAAGGTCCAGGGTAGAAACATATATTTGCAAGTTTATCTTCCATTCGTTCATTTGTTCAGCAGATATTTACTAGGTGCCTAATGTTGGGCCTAAGGATACCCAAAAGTAGTTAAATTTCCTATCCTTAATGAACCACAAGAGAAAGAGAAGGCAAGAAAATTAAAAACTTGCAATATGATATGACAGTGCTAATAGGAAACAGTTAAGATGAATAATACTAACTCCAAAAGAAGGAGAAAGTAGTTAATTCCATATTGAAAGAAAAATCATTGAAGAAAAGTTCTAAGAAAGGAAGACAATGCTTGACCATGATGTTGAACGATGAGTTAAACAAAAACATTCCTCAAGCAGACAGGTAGCTAAAAAGCTCCAGAAAAAGGGAGTGGAACATACAGAAACATCAAGACTCAAAACAGGATGGTTAGTTCAAAGAAATGCATATAAGTTACTACAATGATACATGAACAGTGACCTTCAACCATTCCAGTCTCTATCCCCACCTTCCAGGATAAAGGCCAGGATAAAGGAAATATAAAGTCTTCTGCCATCTTGAATCACATCTCAAAAAGAGATCTACTGCTCTCACCTCTCCTCCAAACTGAGAGTTGGAAAGGGACCAGGCAGCTTCCCTCACCAAGCAGGAGCAGCAGAGCCGTAGTGCCCACCTACCTAAAGCAGTACCACACGGCCGGGCACCGGGGCTCACGTCTATAATCCTAGTACTCTAGGAGGCCGAGGGGATAGATCACTTAAGCTCCGGAGTTTGAGACCAGCCCAAGCAAAAGAGAGACCCTATCTCTACTAAAAATAGAAAAACAAGCCAGGCACTGTGGTGGGCACCTGTAGTCCCTGCTACTTGGGAGGCGGAGGCAGGAGGATCACTTGTGCCCAAGAGTTTGAGGTTGCTGTGATATGTGATGCCACGGCACTCTACCCAGGGTGACAGAGTAAAACTCTGTCCCCCAAAAATAAATATATAGATACAGCAGTGCCACAAGAGCATCCCTATCAACCACCTTACTGAGTCTTTTGTTTTCTTTGTGGCATTGATTACAACCTAAAGTTACTTTACCTATTCATTCTTTTCCTTCCCTATTACCTGTCTCCCGCATTAGAATGTAAGCTCCAGGAGGGCATAAGCCTTGTCTGTTTCATTCGCCTCTGTGTTGTGAACAGTACCAGGCACAAGACACACACTACACAAATATCTGCTGAATGATGAATGCAGTTCCATCTTACCCAACATGGGGCCATGTGTTTACCTGCTGGGGTTTTTGTTATTTTGCTCCTTGGATTAAAAGCATTATGGTTATTTTAAAACCTAAAACTCAAATCAAAATAACAATTTACTTTTATAAAATAATGAATGTTTTCTGGAATTTTTTTTTTTTTTTTTTTTTTTTGAGACAGAGCCTCAAGCTGTCACCCTGGATAGAGCTCCATGGCATCACAGCTCACAGCAACCTCCAATTCCTGGGCTCAAGTGTGTCTCCTGCCTCTGCCTCCCAAGTACCTGGGACTACAGGTGCCCGCCACAATGCCCAGTCATTTTTTGGTTACAGCTGTCATTGTTGTTTGGCGGGCCAGGGCTGGATTCGAACCTGCCAGTTCAGGTGTACATGGCTGGCGCCTTAGCCTGTTGAGCCACAGGCACCGAGCCTTTCTGGAATATTTAATGTATTTTCATACTCTAATGAAATTTTCTAATGTTCTAAATAGTATACGTAAGCCCCCCCTTTTTTTCCCATTGCAGCAAATATTTGACACAAAACATGTCTCCAAAATTAACACCTGAAGAGTTAAACCCTACTCTACACCCCCTCAGGTATTTCATTATATTATTTCTAGGCCAAACAGAAAAAGGTAGCCCTTACGGATAAAGGATTACATGAGCTACAAATCAATGTGCTATTTCAATGAAACATTCTTGAAGAATGACAGAAGGAAGCTATTCCATACTTACTGGGAAAATCCAAGTCCTGATAATAAAACAAAGTATGTCAGATAGGAAGAAAAAAGTGACTGCCATAATTCAAAAACCAGATAAACATATGACATCAGTAAGAGGTCGGGTTTTAGAAATTTTGATCACTGATGACAGCAAACGCATAGAGCTCAGGCCGTGCCAAAACTGCATGTTATGTAATGCCTAGCAAGGTATCCTGGAATCCGTTTATCCAACTGGCCATTTCGTCTAAGAGTTCTTGGGAGCAACCTACCCCTCTTTTCAGAATCATGGGTCTCCAGCTACTTGTGTCACAGATGGAGTGGTCTTTCTTCAACATTTTAGGCTTTCGAAAGATACAGGAAACTAGTACCACAAGCTTAGTTATGCCATTACTGTCCTGATGAAAATTCCTGACACAAACAGTAATTCAGGACTCAAGAAGCAACTTCAGAAGTTAAAATGTTATGAAAAAATGTATTGTTACTATGAGTTTATTTCAAGACTATGAAGGTTCAAGTTAAGACCTAACTACTGCCTTGCCAAATCCATTTCTCAACATAAATGCCATGCAAAATTACACAATGGGTTTACTCTAACCCTTTTTACATGGGAGTTACAAAAAGAAGCCTTTAAACCCCTTTAGGGATAAATTTACTTTTCTCAGCCAAGCGTTAACGCCAATAAATGGAGGATTTACGTGTAATCTCTAAAAGCAAATAGGTAGAAATTACTAAGCATGCTATGACTTTTAACTAAGCATTTTATTAAATCCCACTTACACAATAGGGTAATTTCAAAGACGTAATTTTTAAAATATGGCAGGCAAACACAAAATACTGTCTACATAAAGCAAACTTTCTAAGATTGTACATTCAAACAAATGTGGACTTTTTTTCTTCAGTAGTCACTTGGAGTAACTAAATAAACACCTATTCAATCAAAAATACCATTTTCCAAAAATAAAAGATCTGAGGACTTTTTCAAAGTCAATGTATAAGCTATGTCCTTTCTAACTAGATACAAATGGACATTACACTAAGAAAATGTGAATTTATACCTAGGCTAATAACAGTATAATGAATGGGTTACAGAGTAAGACTCTTTCTGTTATATTAGCTGCTGACCAGGTAGCCCACCAACCTGGAACTGTATTCTCTTTCTAGGATTCCATCAGCATCTAGTTAAGGACATCTATTTCCCTAGCAAGTATTCTTTAGAAAAATGTAAGTCAAGACTTAATCAGAGATACAATTTCTATTAGTGCAGGCCAAAATAGCCACTCTGTGATTGGTGTAACTATGTTATCAATATCATGAATTAAAAAGGATGTTCCTGGCTCGGTGCCTGTGCCTCAATGGGCTAAGGCACCAGCCACGTACACTTGAGATGGCGGGTTCGAATCCAGCCCAGACCCACCAAACCACAATGACAGCTGCAACCGAAAAATGGCCGGGCATTGTGACATGCGCCTGTAGTCCCAGCTACTTGGGAGGCGGAGGCAGGAGACTCGCTTGAGCCCAGGAGTTGGAGGTTGCTATGAGCTATGATGCCACGGCACTCTACCCAGGGTGACAGCTTGAGGCTCTGTCTCAAAAAATAAAATAAAATAAAGAGATGTTCCCTTTAGAAAAAAAGATCCCTTTTTATATGCTAAAAATAAAAACAACACTTCTTTACACACAAATAAAATCAAGGTGAAAATACAAAAGTTCAACTGAATTCAGAAAAATGAAATGCCATAAAATCAATCAGGAAATGCATCTTGTATAATTAACAGTTAATGTTTATGATGAAATTCAACCATACGATTAAACTTAAGACTTAATCACTTAAGAAAAATGAAAAATCAGAAGCAGAAGACAAAAATCCTTATGCAAAGGGTCTAAGTTGCAAATATGCTAACCTTGTTTTTACCAGTCAGTAATATTCTAGTCTGAAAAGTCCCTAGGCCCAATGCCTGATATCATGTACCTGCTGCTAACCACCTCAAATTCCAACTTCACTGATAAATCAGAAAAAATCTATTTACAAATCTATCTCTTTCTTTAGGCTCAGCTCAGTTCTGCTACCTTTCAAAGAATCCCCTTTTATTGTATTATGCAGTTCGTAAGAGTTAAGCAAAAACAAGAAAATAAAACCACCAGCCAAATAAACACTATTAATATTTTAAAGCAGTAAAAAATGGTCACTTGCCAATGCTTCTTTTCTTTAAAATATTTTCCTTTCCTTTCCTTTCTTCCACTTCCTTCTCCCCTAAACATTTCAGTACTAAAATATTCAGATAACCATTATACCCCTCACCAAGAAAACAACCCCCTGAAAAAGCTGGTGTTCTGGAACAGAGTCCCTGTGTGCTCCTGCCCTGTGTGACCAGCCGCCCGCCTGGTGAGCTGAGGCCACCACAGAAGCCGCTCCTAGGGCCCGTCGCCTCCTGTGAAGCATCACTTACTGTGCCAGGCAGATGACTCCTCTCATTCTTCCCATTCTGAGAGCTGCCATTTCTGAGTTTCTTTTTCTTTTTGGCGGTTTCTTTGTGCTCTTTCTGTTTGTTTTGTACTTCAATAAGAACAGATATAAAGCTGTTTTTCACTTCTTTTTCAAACTCCAGTTCATCCCTCAGGGCCAGCTGCTGCACCAGCTCCTCAGAATACTCCTTAATAGCAGCCTCGATTTCTTCCAAGAGTTCATTTAATTCAGACACAGCGAGCGTTTTGACTCCTATGACCAAAAAACAAAGTCCAGCAGAGACTGAGACAAAAATGTTTCAAGGCAGCAAGACGGGGTATTCTATGCCAAAGAGCTAAAGTCATATCCCAAGTAATTAAACTAACTGTGGTCATCTGGAGGGCAGGTCCAAGCAGAGGGGGGGTGGCACCGTCACTTCTCAGCTAGCTGAGAAGTAAAGTATAACCAAAATTTTCAATTGTGCAAATAAGCCAATCCATGAATAGTAAATACATCGGTCTACACCAAGAAGGCTCGTACAAGGAAAAGAACACAAAGGCGGAGGGAGATGTCAGAAACTAGCTGCTGACAAGAAATGGCAAGCAAATTAGCAGGGCTCTGGGACACCTCTGAAGAAAGAAGGAAACTAAACACGTTTAATCACCCAGGCCCCAGTTTGTGAAGGAAGATGAAAAAGAACAAGACTCCCTGAAATCCCATTTCAGTCTTCTGTCAGCACTTCCCCCCCGTCAGACATAGAACATTGCTAAAGTCCTAACCCCCAGTACCTCAGAATGAGGAGATAAGGTCTTTAAACAGGTAATTAAACTTCAATGAGAACATTAGGGTGGGCCTTAATCCAAATACGACTGCTATTCTTATAAAGTGAAGCTATTAGGACATCAGGGGCACACAGAAAGAAGGAAGACTGGGTGAAGACATGGGGAGGTGGCCGCCCAGAGCCCAAGCAGAGAGGTCTCAGAAGAAACCAGACCTGCCAACGCCTTGAACTCGGACTTCTGGGCTCCAGAATTGTGAGAACACAGATTTCTCTTGTTTAAGCCATCCTTGGTACCTTGTTCTGGCAGTCTAAGCAAACCCATACGTGTTTTGGTATCTGCACCGGGCATCAGGACTGTATTTTGGTATCAGAACTTCCACAATGCTAAGCTCACATCTGTGACACCATGATCAAATCAGACCGTTTGGAAGAATTCAGTCTGTCTGACCTTCCATATGTTGAAAGGAAGCCACGCAGCCCCAAGGGATTTAGGGAGCTAAGCCTCAGACTTCCAGTCATGCCATAAAGATAACAACATGAGTTGAGCAGAGACAGACTCCATCACTGCCTATTCAAAGAAGGGACCAGCCATATGGCAATGATTAGAGGCACACTCGGCAATCAGCCTCAGGACATTCACAGGCTGATTACAGTTATTCAGAAACTTTCCATGATAGCCAAGCTTACAGTTTCTAGAGTTCATGATCCTCATGGATGTCTAACAAATCTATGGGTCCCAAATTTCTTCACAGTAACACAGAAGACACCTATTTGTACATATAGGAGTTACTTTCAACAAATGATTACTTAATATCTATGCTACACTATGAATTGTGATGGTGATGGGGTATGTTATGGACTGAAATGAATTATGTCCTCCCCAAAACTTCACATGTTAATGTCCTAACCCCCAGTACCTCAGAATATAATAGTATTTGGACATATGACCTTTTTTTGTACATTCAATTTTTATAGAGGTAATTAAGGTAAAATGAGGTCATTATCCAATAAGACTGCTCTCCCGTAAGAAGACAACATTTGGACACAGACAGAGGGAAGATAAGTCACAGGGAGAAGACAGTCATCTACAAGCCAAGGACAGAGGCCTCAGAAGAACTCAACCCTGCCAGTACTTGGATCTCACATTTCTAGCCTCCACAACTGTGAGAAAATCAGTTTCGGTTGTTTATGCCAGCCCGTCCGTGGTACATTGTCAAGACAGCTCTGGAACTAATACAGGGTTCAAAGGTGAACATGATACAGTCTCTCAATGATGATAAAAATAGGTCCAGAATATTACTAGAGGGCTGGGCAAGGGTCTGTAACCCAGCCTACGAGAATCAAAGCTTTCTGCCGATGGTCACACTACACGTTTGATACGGACAAAAAGTACAGAAAACACTGGTTTAAGCAGGGTCTCTTACTCTCTTCATAGCTGTTCGTATTCGACCTCTTAAGAGTCTGAATTTCCTGGGAAAGCATTGAAAGCCGATCTGACTGTGTGGGGGTTTCATCCTCTTCCGGGTCTGGTGATTCTTGCATCATTTCTTCAATTTCTTCAATAACCTTCCAAAATATACATACCATATTTTAATCAAATATCTAAAAGAAAAATTATTATCTGGAACATGACTGTCACCTAAAGCAACCAAGTAAAAATGCACCAAAATCTCCATTGGCCAACAGTATGCAGAAGTGGTTCTAATCACCACAATTTTGATTGTTAACAGTGAACATGGTTTATGAAAAGAAATTACAACATACTACACACAAAATGAAACAGAACATGATTTAACTATTCCATCGTGATTCAGTAGGCCTCACCACATCTTGCTATGTCTGAGAAATGGTGCTATAAACACATATATAATTGACTTTGAACTCATACCAGTTCCAGATCATAAAGTTATTGTTAAAAGAAAGCAAATAACAGTAAATTTATCGTATAAGCAGATACTCAATCTAAAGTTATTAAATGAAAAAATTTGGAAAATACAGTATCACGTAAAAATTTATATGCAAAATAAGAAATTACCTCCATGGCAACAAAATTTTCCTTTAACAGCACAAAAAGAATTTATATATCAATTCAATGAAAAGACAGATAATTAAAAATTACTAAAAATGTAGATGTTTAAAGAGAAAAAGCTGTATAAAGGAGAAGAATGTCAGAAATGCATCTGCCTTTTAAACAATGATCTACTGTCTTAGGCAATGTTGCTCTCATCTTACGACAGCATCTTGCCCTGTTCCAAATTCTAAAAGTTGAGAAATATGTAGAACTCAGAGAAAATTTAAAGGAAAGCCATAAAAATTACTCAATAGATGGGGGAAAAAGGGCCTAAGGTTTACAACAAAACTATTAAAATAAAGGAGTTAAACATTACTGACATTTTCCTTTGCAGAATATTAGGGGTATATACATTTTATTTATATACTTTTTTTTTGCACAAATTCATTCGAGGTTATAAGCATGCCCCCCCACCAGACAGTATGCACCACACACAACAGGCGTGAATTTACTAACTGCCTCTTCCCGCTCTCTCAGCTTGATTTTCTTTTCTTTTCTTTTTTTTTATTAAATCATAAAGAGGTAGATCATGTATACATTAATGCATTTAGGGGGTATAATGTGCTGATTTCATATATAATTTGGAATGCTTATATCGTATGGTTAATATATCCCTCGCCTCATTTACTTAATTATTGTGTTAAGACATTTATACTCTATACTTAATAGATCGGACAAGATAAGAAAATTATAGACCAATATCCTTAACAAATATAGATGCAAAAATATTCAATAAGATCCTAGCAAACAGAATCCAGCAACACATCAAATGAATTATACACCATGACCAAGTGGATTTTACCCTGGGGTCTCAAGGTTGGTTCAATATACATACATCTATAAATATAATACATCACATAAACAAAATAAAACACAAAGACCATATGATTTTCTCAATAGATGCAGAAAAAGCTTTTGACGATATCCAGCATTCACGATCAGAACACTTAAGAAAATAGGTATGGAAGGGATTTTTCTTAAACTGATAGAGGCCATCCACAGCAAACCCACAGCCAATATCGTATTGGATGGAGTAAAATTGAAAACATTTCCCCTCAGATCAGGAATCAGGCAAAGTTGCCCATTGTCTCCACTGCTTTTTAACATTGTAGTGGAAGTCTTAGCCACCACAATCAGGCAAGAGAAGGCGATCAAGGGTATCCAAATAGGGTCAAAAGAGATCAAACTTTCACTCTTCGCAGGTGATATGATGGTATACCTGGAAAACCCCAGGGACTCAACCACAAAACTCTTAGAAGGGATCAAGGAATACAGTAGAATCTCAGGATAGAAAATCAATACTCACAAATCAGTAGCTTTTATATATACCAATAACACTCAAGCTAAAAAAATAGTCAAGGACTCTATTCCTTTTACAGTAGCACCAAAGAAGATGAAATATTTGGGAATTTACCTAACAAAGGACATGCAAGATCTTTATAAAGAGAATTATGAAACTCTGAGAAAAGAAATAGCTGAAGATGTTAACAAATGGAAAAACATACTATGCTCATGATTGGGAAGAATCAACATTGTTAAAATGCCCACATTACCCAAAGCAATATACAAATTTAGTGCAATCCCCACTGTCATACTTTAAAGATCTGGAAAAAATAGTACTTTGCTTTATATGGAACCAGACAAAAACCTCAAATAGCCAAGACATTACCCAGAAATAAAAACCAATCAGGAGGAATCATTCATGCTACCAGACTTCAAACTACACTATAAATCTATAGTCATGAAAATAGCATGGTACTGGCACAAAAATAGAGAGGGAGATGTATGGAATAGAACTGAGAAACAAAAGATGAACCCAGACACTTATCATCATTTGACCTTTGATAAGCCTATCAAAAATATAAATTGGGGGAAAGATTCCCTGTTCAGCTTAATTTTCATTGAGATTTACTTCCATATGTGACTTAAATGTTGATCAATCAGTTCCAACCTGGTACTGAGTACTTACATGTGTTTTTTTCTCCATTCTTATGAAGTTTCACTTAGAATAATGGTCTCCAGTTCCATCCAGGTTGTTACAAAAGATACTACATTACCATTTTTCTTTATGGTGGAGCAATATTCCATGTACTACATTTTATTAATCCATTTCATGTGCATATACCACATTTTATAATTCATTCATGTATTGGTGGGCACTTGGGTTGTTTCCACATCTTTGTGGTTATGAATTGCACTACTATGAATGTTTGTGTGCAGGTGTCACATAAAAGGTCATTATGCATGTATTCAACATGTTTTATCAATCAAGCAAGCTTAACAGTTAACACTTCTACTGAGGAAAAACAAAAGGAAATCAGAAGGAGGTAGGGTACTGTCACCTATAAGAAGACTGTCCAATACAGGCCCTGTAAGACAGTACAATGACACCCTCAAGGGCTACAGGGTCTTTACTCTCAGTCTTAAGTCTGGGACAGTTCATGGTACTCAAGCAGATCACTGAGGGGACAATGAATTCTCAGGGTCACTTCTTTCCTTGGAGTATCAGGCTCTATACTTCAAAACAGTCCTCCAACCTATTATTTCCTTGTTCTTTAAGTACCACACTCCTTCCAGGCCTAGAACAATTCAACCACAAGTATAACCAAGGAGTATCAAAATGACAAAATCTTAATGTACCCTTCTAATGTACTCCTCCCAACCTTGGCATAAGGTATCTCCTTTCTGACCTCGTCTTTCCAGCCTAAAAATAGACTGTGGTAGAATTCACAGCCCGAGGATCCATGGAACATTTTATTTCAGGAAGAAGTTCTTGCATCGCATTATGACAATACAACAGAGGTGGGAAGAGTATTCAGAAAATGAGAAAGCTGATTCAACTGGTTTCAAATGAACACAGAGTTGACATTATTAGAGCATTCCACAAGAATAATGCTCACTTCATTCCGAGGTATGGTCTTTACCCAGGGTTTTAAAGAAACGAAATAATTTCTGCACAGATATCTAAAAGTTTGTCCATGCATGGGTAAATCTAAAGAAACTAGGAAATTCACATTGTTTTTCTGATTTGGGGTTTAGTAACACCCCTCCCTGAATGCTTGCCATACTATTCAACAATGCGCATGTTGGAAATCTTCCCAACTAACAAAATCCCTTCTGTTTCAGATTACATACATATATTTTTTTTAATCAGTGGAAGAGCTAATTGTTAAGCCTGTATAACCAGAAAATACAGGAAAAACAAGTAAATTCCAAAAACCATCACTTATTGTCACGATAAGAAATCATTTTTCAGCTGTAGCGTCACAGTTCCATATGTTAATAAGCATTTCCTTTATACCTGGTCTGCGGTGAAGAGGGGCTCCTCGTGAACGCAGGAGACAATTATGGAATGCATATCCAGCTGTTCTCTCAGCTCCTCGTCATCTGATGTATCAAAGAACAGACTGTCACTTACCTAAAAACAAAAATATCCACTGTTAAAAGCAGCACATTCTGATCAAAACAAAGTCAGCATATCTGGGTAAGAGAAGCTTCAGAGGAAAGCATCTACTGAGAGCTTTCCCTTGAAAGGGAAAAATTATGACAATCTCTCTGCACCAGACAGTATGTGCATCTTCAGCTCGAACAGAAATGAGAGGATTACAGAATAAATAAGGAATGGCTAAGATGCCACATACATTCCCTATTGCCTGATACAGGTACAAACTTAGCTATTTTTTCCATGGGGAAGAGTGCTATAAAAGCTAATAGATAAGCAGAAAAAAAATATGGCATTTGTCAGCAAGTTGTAGCAATGACAAGGGAGAAAATGAGCATGTTTAACAACCAATGATACTCCAGTAGTAAGACTAGTACCTGCTACAAATTCTACAGAAAACAAAAATGTTAGTTAATGGCAAACTAACTTCTAATATTCTGAGTAAAAGATAAGCAATGGACTCTCTCTGTCCAAGACAGTCAAGCTTAGCTTTTCTAGTCTAACCTCTCTTCTTCCAAAAAAAGAATATCCTTAGGTTCCAAGAACATCTTTAAACCTAACAGTGCTGGAGATTCTCCAGTAACCTCACCAGTATTTTCCACCCTCCTCTGTGCCCTGATCTTTGTGGTCTACATCAAAGGATGCCCTTGACATCAGGCTTCCAGTTGGGTTGAATGCCTTTGGCAGACATCAGGAGACTAGCAGGTGAGACGGAGAGGGCTGGGCATTTATTCCTCTGTCTTCCTCCCTGCCAGACAGCCACTCATCAGCTGTGGCTCTTCACCAAACGCCCTGGTTCTCATCAGCGACTGTGCCCCACAGATAATCTCTCCAGGCTAGCAACCTCTTTCTCTCCTTACCTCTTTACCAAAGCACGAGTAGCTGTTGCTTGAGTTGGTTTCCTTTAACCCTGCACACACCAATATAAACAGCTCCTTTAACTGTGGTTTTGAATTTAATACTAGTAATGATCAGAAAAGCCTTACCCAGAAAAATTCAGCAGATTAAAGTGAACAAGTGAACATTTATCTATCATCTATCTATCTGCCGTTACATGACTATTCAGGTGACAAACAGAACTGAAATTAGAACTCTCTTCCTCGGGAAGGATTAGCACATGCTCAGTTCTCAAAGAACACGTGGGCAATAAGGACTATGTAAAAGGCCTCCACGTCACTCTATCACACAGTGTACAATTAAAATAAGACATGTCACCTGGGGAAATTACTCTATTTTACCAGAGCAGAGGATATGTATACAATGGAAGATACAGGTTCCTACTGCTTCCCTGGTTCCTTGTACAGAAGCATTTGAAGTTTATGAGCAAACCCAGGCCCCAGAGTAAGAAACCTTCATTTAGGTGAGAAGGACCATGGAAAGAACGCCGCACATCCTAACTTTCAAACAGCAGGCTGGAGAGAGGGGCTGCATTAGCACCGCGGGACCCCTGCCACCACATGAGGCAACTCCACGCTGTACCACAGTGATGACGTCCCTTCTCCTTCTGCTTCTCACAGACCGTGAGCCTGGGAAAGAATTAGCGATGGCCTTCCACATATCCTCGGTAGATTTCAAACACTGTGTTTAAAAAAGGCATCTAAAACCTTCCAGGCAAAAAACCGGCCGGGCATGCTGGCTCGCGCCTGTAGGCCCAGCGCTGTGGGAGGCCGAGGCGAGTGGATTTCCAGTGCTCACAGAGTTCGAGACCAACATAAGCCTGAGTGAGCCAGAGTAAAAGACCCCGTCTCTACTACCAGAAAAGAAGACCGCCAGGCGTTGTGCCGGGCGCCTGTAATCCCAGCTACGTGGGAGGCAACCAGCAAGAGAATCGCTAAAGGAAAAAAGGACAAAGAAAAAAAAAAAAAACCTCCAAACTAAGAAGAGTTGAAAGGCTGCTGAAATTAAAAGCAAAAAAAAAAAAAAAAAAACCCAACACATAAAAAGGGCGAGGCATCTAAATGCCATTTGAATTCTCACTAGTGAGAACAGATGCTAGGAAACAATCAATGTAATTTCTGAGTCTCCATAAATTCCACCCTAGAATCTTATAACCAGCTAAACTAACAATTAGGTGACAGTTTAGAATAAAGACATTTTCAGACAGACAACTTCTCAAGAAATTTACCTCTCATGCACCCGTTCTCAGAAAGCTACCAGAAGGAGAAGGAAAAAAAGACATAGGGTCTACCATAATAAAAGAGATGGAGAAAATTCTTGTAATGATGGTAAAGTGAAAATCCCAGAAGGATGGATGTGAAGATAAACTGGAGAGCAGCTGGTTCAGACTAGATGTTAGCACAGAGTGTCAGGAAAAGCAGGAGAGAGCGAGAAAGTAACAGAGAACAGAGGCTGACAAATCACCTCATGTATTCCACTCACCAAAATGAGTTCGAGGGCTCTGTGAGGCTGAATTGTGAGCTAATTATAAACCACATAAACCACAAAAAAAGGGCAATTATTATTACCTGAAGAAAAAAAACTAAATTAAAAAAAGAAAATTTAATCAAAATACACCAAAAATGGGTAAACTACGAACATCTAAACAGTAAATACAAAGGACAAAGGTTAATGTAACCATGGATTTTGACACAATTATGTTGAAAAGATGAGAGAAGGTAAAGTTTTTGTGAGGGTTATAGGGTCAGAGTTTAGAGCAAGAATATAAGAGAACTAAACCTTCACCCTCTGGGTAGAAAATAAGTGGGTAAAGTCTAAAGAAAAACTAAAATTGAGTAAAATAGTATGTGAGTATGTCATCTGCTATGAGAAACAAAGTGGTGGCCTCTGGTAAGCAGAAATCCAAGATGAGGTACATGGGGCAAAGCCTGCTTTTTCATTTGAGTCGTATAAGTCTAATATGTTTTAAACTATGACAGTTATTCTTTTAATAATTTCATTTTAATAAGGAAGGAGAATGTCAAAACATTAGGCTCTCGATCAGAGGGTATGTTTGATTTCAAGACTAGGAGTAAAGATGAAAAAGGGCTACATGTAAGCAAGACATCCAGATGACCTGGTGGAACCCTAACCATTATCTTCACCGACCTCAATCTCCAAGCACTACCCCCAGCCCCAATCACTCTTCTATGTTGCAGTTCTATGGGTTTTTTGGAGACAGAGTCTTGCTCTGTCACCCCAGGTAGAGTGCAGAAGCATTATCATAGTTCACAGCCACCTCAAACTCCTAGGCTCAGGTGATCCTCCTGCCTCCGCCTCCTAAGCAGCTAGGATAACAGGCACATTCCACCATACCCAGCTAACTCTTCTATTTTTTGTAGAAAATAGGTCTGGTTCTTGCTCAGGCTGGTCTCGAACTCTCAGGCTCAAGTGATCCTCCTGCCTCGGCCACCTGGAATGCTGGGATTACAGGCATGGGCCGCCATGCCCAGCCCCTAGTAGTAGTTTGAAGGCCAAGGTTTTATTTTTCCTCTTCTAGCTTACAAATAAATACAAGTTTTAATTTGAAAATTACTCTTAAGGAAGATGCTATTACCTTCTACCTATTTGTATTCTTTTTGTTTTAAAGAGATAGGGTCTCAGCCGGGCTAGGTGGCTCACGCTTGTAGTCCCAACACTGTGGGAGGCCGAGGTGGGTGGATTTCCAGTGCTCACAGTTTGAGACCAGCATAAGCATGAGTGAGCCAGAGTAAATGACCCCGTCTCTACCACCAGGAAAGAACACCGCCAGGCATTGTGGTGGGCGCCTGTAATCCCAGCTACTTGGGAGGCAACTGGCACGAGGAATCACTATAAGCAAGGACAATGTAAAAAAAAAAGAAGAAAAAAACAAGGAATCTAAGAAGAGTGCAAGCCAACTGAAATTGAAAGCAAAAAAAAAAAGAGAGAGATAGGGTCTCTGTTAGCCAGGCTGGAGTGCAGGGACATCATCATAGCTCACTGCAGCCTTGAACTGAGGTCAGGCTATCCTCCTGCCTAAGCCTCCTGAGTAGCTGACACTACAGATGAATGCTACCACACCCAGCTAATTTTTTTTTTATTGTTTACAGACACAGGGCCTCACTATGTTTGCCCAGGCTGGTCTCAAACTCCTGGACTAAATCCTCCTACCTCAGCCTCCAAAGCGTGGGCATTATAGCCATTAACTACCACTTATGGCCCTGTTTCTACTCTTTAAGTCATTAAAAAAGTCCTATCCTTGGAAAAAAAGGCACATGGAAAGAGGAGGAAAGCACAGAAGATTTTCCTAAGCCAAAATGAATCAGAAGCATTCTATCACATAAGAATACTCGAGAATGGCACCAGATTTAGAATAGGTTTACAGCCACTGCCAAAATGCATGAGTAATACCAGTAAACTATTAGAATAAATTTCCATGACAACAGAAATAATGATCCCAGATCATCTTTCCAGAAAGGCAGCCAAGTCCATTCCCCACAGAGATGGCATATGCTAAAGGCTAGAAGCCCTCTCAGGCTTTAAAAACTAACCTTGGCTGTCACAGGTACCATTATTCACTCTCCCATTCGGCATAAATGTGCCTTATTTTGCCAAGCATTCCCATTGCTCCTGCCTATTCCAGGGTTACATACACAGCTGGTGGTACTGCTTCCCTGTAAAAAACTGAAGATACATCAAACGGAAAAAATGTGCCCCTGTAATTATTTGGACTATTCCAGTTTAGCTGTCTTACTCTATAAAAGACTCATTAAATTTACATGTGTGCCATTTTAACCTTTGATGAAAGAAAAATAAAAAACTAAGATCTAGCAAACTAGTTTTTTTTAATATTATTCTCATCTCAATGCAAAAAACAAAAAAAACTCCTTTTGTCAAGAAAAAAATTTCATACACACTCTGTTTTACAACTGGAATATTATAAAGAATGCTTTCAAAAGGTAAATTTTGCATAGCTCAGTCATGGAAAGACTAAAGCTCCCAGTTGGCAAAGGCAAATACCATAACTTTTCCAAGTTAAAAAAATTTAATTATATACTGTATAACAGAATGGCATGATTGCTTCTTACATAGTCCTTGTCACCCATTTGTTCTTTGGAACTCAATGTGTGCTAATCCTTCCTGAGGAACAGAGTTCTAACGTCAACTCTATTCATCACCCGAATAGAACTGTCATGTCACAACAGACAGATAGACCACAGATGGGTGGTCACTTGTCTGCTTCAATCTGTGATTGTCCAGGTAAGGCTTTTAGTATCCCTACCAGTACCAGCTCTAAGTCATCACTAATTTCTACCTTGGCTAGACCATTACTTGGCATTAAAAACATTCAAAAGGCAGCAAAAGTGAATTACTTCCCAAGATGCAATCTAAGAATGTAAGAAGTACAGTTATCCCTCAGTGTCCAAGGGGGACTGGTTCCAGGACACCCCCCCAAAACCAAAATCCACAGTTGCTCAAGTCTCTTATAAATGAGTAAAATGGGACAGTATTTCCATTTATAACTTAAACACTCCCTCCCATCTACTTTAAATCATATCTAAATTAATTACAATACCTAATATAATATAAATGCTATGTACATAGTTGTTATACTATATTGGTTTTCTATTTGTATTATTTTTTATTGTTGTATTATTGCCAGTCATTACATTTTAATCAACAAAATTAGAAAACTGGATTAGTATCCCATTCTTACTGCTAATGTTCTTCTCTTTGAAACTGTGAAAGAAACTCTTCTATGCTATTTTTTTCAATATGTAAAAAAATGTACTCATAGACTGGCTTTGTGGATTCAGCATGATTTAAAATAATGTAGAGAATTTAACAAAGAAGAACTTTCCATCATGATCTCTGACCTTCCAGTGTCACTGACAAGGTTAGTTACTCATCCCTCAACACACAGGTGTCTCGGTACTCACTACATGCCACGCAGAGTGGCAGTTATATCAAATACAAAGATACCCACTGGGAAGTCACAATCTAATGACAGGCCAAGAAGCGTGCGATTAAGAGGGAAATGCAGTAGTGATTGTACAGAGCCATGGACAAAGTACTGCGGGGACTAGCACCCATGAGACACTGGGGTTAAATTCTGCGGTTCAGATAACAAGTTCTTTAACAGATCACATACTCACAAGTACCATCAATTCCCACAGAGAGGAGCATGTTTTCCTTCCATGCAGGGATTTAGGCCACAGCTAAATGACCATCTGTCAGATGCTGGAGGTGGGGATTCCCCCCGAGTGAAAGGCTGGATTAAGTGTCCTTTAAAGCCCCTTCCAACTCTAAAACTGTATAATTCCCTGAGATCAGCAAAGGCTAAAACAGTAATAGGAAGCTTCAGAGAGGAAGGGAAACTTGAATTAAGCCCAAAATGATAGCTAGGACCTAAATAAACAGGAGACAGAACAGAAAAAAATACTTCATTGTATTCCTTTTCTCTAAATGTCCACTGGGTCAGTCTGCAAAGCTTAATGGGGTTAACAACTGCAATAAGTAGTAAGATTTCTATATCTACTAAACACTGGGAAATATAGTCAGAAGTCTACCTTTCACTATAAATATTAGCAGCAGGCTTTTCTGGATCACATATTTAAAAAAATCATTTTTGCGAAACATTAACAATACCATTAAAATACTGCCAGCTGTACTCCATTATGCTCCTAATAATCACACACTCACACTTAAGGAAACGCAGAGCACGCCAGGAGACCTGGTGTGAGCTTACATTGTTATCTGATGAGGAACTTGAACATTCTGGCCCTGAAACTTACATAATTTGGCTATGTTTCTCATCAGCTTTAAGCAAAGCTATGATTCTCTATCTCAAGTAATTCTCTGCCTTTTTCTGGCCCTCTTGCTGTCCTACCACTGATGCTCACACTTCTCACTCAAGGCATCTTCCCTTTACAAAACCAACAAGCACACAGGAGCCCCAGACATGACAAGTTAATCAAGCCGCCTTAAAAAGCCAAGAACTGCAATGCCTTTTAAAGATCCCCCAATATTCACAAGAGTACATAATCCTCTGACAACATGTCATGCCCAGCAGCTCATTAAATTCATTAAGAAGTTAATTCCATGTTGATATTCCAATATCCTCAAAATATTAAATCAAAGGCTTGCATCCTTACTGAGTGTTCTCAGCACATCAAAATTGTGATGGAAATTTAGCTAAAGGTACAAAAGTCAGCATGTGCTAGGGAAGAACAGAAAGAACATGCCAGCAAGTTGGCAAGGAAGAGCCACTCCAAGGGCTGCAAGCTTGGAATTAAGAGGCAAGTCCATGAACCTGCGTTAAACAGAAATGCTACTGTTTTAGTTCCATTATCAGCATCAGTTACTCAGAACTATCAGTTTGATCCCTAACTTACCCCTTTTTCTGAGAGGTTCAGAGTAAGCAAATGCAAGGTCCTGGTATGCGATGACTTCCAGTCTACAGGCATCACATTTCCATAATTATCTGTCAGGGCATTCCAAATCCTTAAAAAGAAGAAAACTACCGTCAACAAAAGTTCATATGTTACATGTCCTTTTGTTAACAAATACTCAGTGATTAAAGATCACCAAATATTAAAGCAAAAAACAAAATAGAAGGCACCATTGTTTTCTCAGAAAAACATCAATAGAGTCGAGTCTCCTAAATAAGAAATGAAAATTCTATAATCGGGCGGACAAGAAGTCCTAAGGGAAAGTGAAGTGGTATAGAAAAGTCTGCCAAAGTCAGTAGCTAACACTTCACTGTACTATGTTCTGGGCACTGTTCTAAGCAGTTTACACATATTAACTCATTTATTCCTCAAAGGCAACATTAGAAGGAGGAACCATTATATCTCCATGTTACAGATGAGGAGCTGGAAGCACTATGAGGTTAAGCAATGTTTCCAGGGCCACCCAGGTAGAAAATGCCCTGTGCATTACACTGATTTTTCTTCTGTAAAACACATAGACCATTTCAAAAAGTGAATAGGCAAATGTTTGTCATCCTTTCTGAAGGAAGGATTCACTCTCAAAGTGACATCAGGATTTAGTATCTAATCTGTAATATAAGAGGCCCGGCAGGGATGAGGAATCTGCCACCTTCTGATCATTCTTTTTTAAGCACCAAAGGAGGCAAGAAAAGCTCCATCTTTCCCTGCTGCACCCCTTTCAATGAAAGGATTTGTTCTGTAAAATGTGGATTCAGTGAAAAGGCCACACTTAAGGACTAGGAAGGCTCTAAGTTTCCTTAAGGCCACGGGTTCCCCACCCCTGAATAAAATGAAAGGGGCAAGAGAGGGAATTCCCAAGGTTATATGCAGTGCAGTTACCCCACCTGATTATCTCACAGGGAAGGCGGGAGGATAACAGGGAAGGGCACTCGACCAAGACTGAAGAAACCAACTCTCATCTCCATTCTTCCTCAAGCAACATGTCTCTGGCCGAGTCCCTTAACCTCTCCAGGTATCAGCTGCCCCTCTATAAAATGAGAGGCTTGGACAAGCAGCGAACATTCTCTTTGCAGTTCCAAGTATTATTTCAAATGAGATGTACTAAGGAAATTTTCAAACCACCCCAGAGAAGAGGAGCAGACACCAATTCCATGTCTAAACTTCAGTTCTCAGTACGAAAGTAATAATGACCACAATAAAACATGACGTTTTATGAAAAAGAATTCAGATACTGAAAACATAAAATTTAATGGGCGTAAAGTTAAACACTTCATATACATGAGCTATTTAGTACAATGGTGTCTTAAAGAAAAAAATCGGAAAATTTGTAACAAGTATTTAATCATGTCCTATGCCTGGGTCAATTTCATGTGAATTTCCTAGGCCTCAATTCCATGAATGGACTGTGTTCATTCATTGATACATTCATTTACTTTGCCCTGGCCAAAGGGACTGTGTTCATTGATACATTCATTCACCTTGCCCAGGGGCGGAAGGGACTGTGTTCATTAGTTTCCTGGCCAAGGAACCCATACACCTATATATACCCCGAGACTAAAAGCCTAAAGCGGGAGACCGGGAAAGACCAGGAGAGAAACGGAGAGAGCTTTTATCTCCCCACTTGAGTTCTCTCTCTCTACCAGGAGCTTTAGTGTTTTCTGTATTCTTTTCTGTAAATAAATTGTCTTACCACTGGAAAAAAAAAAGAAAGAAAGAAAATGCCATGAAGACTAAGTTAAACAGTTTGATGAAAACATTTCAGATTGTATATGAAACCAGCACATTGTACCCCTTGATTGCACTAATGTACGCAGCTGTGAGTTAATTTTTTTTAAAAAAAGGTATTTAATCATGAATAAACCAATGACTGGGTAGCCTTTCTTTCCAATAGTGTAAGCCACTAGAATACAAAAACAATCCTAGTAGGGGCATAAACAAAAGAATGAAAGTTTAAAAACAGAGATGCAGAGAATCACCTAAACTCAGGAGTCAGAGGTTGCTGAGGGCAACAAAGTGAGACTCTGTCTCAAAAAACAAAAACAGAGATGCAACATACTTGATTTAATGAATAGAGATTTGTGCTAGAGAAGCAATTGGACTGCAACTGCCAAAAGCAAAACATCCCAAATGGTGTTTGGCTTTAAACTGTGGATTAGCTTCAATGAAAATGTGAACTCAAAAAGCTGTGGAAAACTGGGTTGTTTGCCCAGCAAACCTCCCATATGCATAGCTCACTCCTATTCTCCTCTCTGCTGGAATCCTATCTCGTCTATTGCCAGTGAGGCTGAATTAGAGGCCATGTCTGTGGATTGCTAATCTCACTGGGCTTCTGGCCCATACTTTCATGGGAAAAAATTTAAAATTTTTAAAATTTAAAATTGGCCCATGCCTGTAATCCTAGCACTTCAGGAGGCCCAGGAGGATTGCTTGAGCTCAGGAGTTCTAGACTAGCCTGAGTAAGAGTGAGACCCTGTCTCTACCAAAAAGTAGAAAAATTAGCCGGGTGTTGTGGCAGGTACCTGTAGTTCCCACTACTCAAGAGGCTGAAGCAGGAGGATTGCTTGAGCCCAGGAGCTCAAGATTGATGTGAGCAAGGCCGACACCATGGCACTCTAGCCTGGGCAACAGAATGAGACTTTGTCTCAAAAAAAAATTTTCAAATACAGTAGAACCTCTGAAAGTTGAGCACCCAAGGGTCTATAATAAACTGATCAACATATAGCGGTGGTCAACATAAGGAACAAGGCTACTGTACTGATACATACATGTGGTGCATGTCTGGTTTATGACAATTAGGTCAACTTTAGGAAGTGGTCAATGTAGGGAGGTGACCAATTATGGCGGTTCTCCCGCACTGAATAACTGACTATATACCTAATCTTGGTCAGGGACTCAAATAGGATATTCTGGAAGGTGAAGAAGAGTCCAGCGTTTGGGGAATCTGTTTTGTCCACTTGTTTGCTCCTTCTTAAATAAGGCTCTCAGAAAAGGACAAGTGGGGTAGACTACTTCACTGAGAAGTAACTGCAGGTGACTTTGATCTCCCAAGAAAATGAAGGTTAATTAACAGTCCTCCATCTCACCAACATCAGAACAATTGTAGTTAAAAAGGCATAGGGCCAAGTTTAGTGAAAGAATTCTAGAATTCTCTCATCAAGACATATGAACTGCCTGCATCTTTATCACTCTGTATTACAAACAGTCATAAACAACTGGCAGGACAAGCTCGTTTGCAAGGAGTGCAAAGTCCTGCCAACAGTAAATCCGGCATAATACCCTTCTGAAGTAAAACCTCAGTAGGTAAGTACAATCCATATTTAACCAAAACCAAAACTGAGGCTTAGAGAAGTCAGAGTGCCCTAAGGCAGAGCAATATCTGAGTGAAAAGGTTCTCAACTGTCTTTAGTGAAGGGAGCAGGAATGGACCCTACCAGGCAATGGCAAGCATATTTATGTAACAGAGACGTGACTGTGACAGCGGTCATCCGCTCCCAGTTCCTGAGAAGAGAAAAAGAGATTGCTTATACATTCTCAAATCAAGAGATGTGCATTACCACCACCATGTCATCTACTAAAAACCATTATCAAGAGTAACAAACTGTTTGTTTAAGCAAAGACTAAAATAAACTATTTTCCAGACAGTCCAAGTAAAACATAAGTAGGAACCCTTAACTATCTAGGCACAATCCATTAATATGTTTTAAATAAGTCACTTTTTTTTTTTTTTAAAGAGATGGGGACTTGTTCTGAATAATCATAGCTCACTGGGCTCAAGAGATCCCCTGCCTCAGCCTTCCTGGTGTGGCTTGCCTGGTTTGTTTCATTAAAGATTGGGTCTCACTATGTTTCCCAGGCTGCTTTCAAACTACTGAGTTCAAACAATCCTCCTGCCTCAGCTTCCCAAGTAACTGGGACTACAGGCATACACCACCACACCCAGTAGTAAGTTATGCTTGACATATCCAAATACATAATAAATACACATTAATTTTTAAATCCAGAATGTGTTCTGAGTTTTAGTGATTCATAGTCTGTAAGCTTAAATACACATAAACTTATCTCTTTGGGAAGAGACTTTCAAAAACGTCATTTTTGCTACTGACTGCATGCATATGTGTATATATAATAAAATCAGATTATAAACCTTTCCTTTCTCTGCACCTGGGCAGAGCACTGTACAGAAGAACCCATAAAAAGAGCTGATCTCTAAACACAGTCCTGCCTGCAGCCCTGCTCAGCCGTATTTATAGGCCCTCATTTCCAAGCTCCTCTTGTCAAGCTTCCTACCTTATTCCTGGTAAATCTGATTCACAGAGGAAACGCCACCACCAGGCTGAGGCTCTTTTCTATGACATGCCTCCTTCTCTATCTCTCAAGAAGAATCTTTTGCTGCCCTGGTTTCTGCATCCCGTCAGTGCCCTGAGAACCCATCCCTTTCCAAGTCCTCAGTATTACTCCGTTCACTTTACCTTCAGCCTCTCCAGGGTCTCCTCTCCCCTTGCACACACAGCATGCTCGAGGACCCTCACTCTCATCATTCCTTTTACCATCTTTTAGGGTAAGACCAGTGTATATAACTACAACCTTTATTTTACAAAATTGTAACTCATGTTCGAGGTAGTTAAAAAAGTGCCCTGGAGAACTCTGTGTTTCCCCTCCTCCAGCTCTCATAATCTCTGTGACTTTCCTATCATTGCACTTAGGTGACTCTGTAATCATTACTTGTTTATGCACTGGTCTGTCCACCAGTGGACATGAGCGACCAGAGCCTTTCCTGTTTGCCTCTCTGTTGGCTGACACTCTCAGACCCCACAGTCCTGTGCCATTAACACTGCCTTGCACGTTGGCTATATATCATCGACCTAGACTGCTAGACCTCTCTCCACCTGCCAGGCAAACTCCCACTCATCTTTGGGGATCCAATTTGCACATTTCTTTCCCTAGGAAGTCCAGAGATACTCTATTAAATCTCTCATATTTGGCACATATAAGAGCACTTATTACACACATTTAAATACTTTGTTTACAAATCTACCTCCCAACCTACATGTGCCCTCCTTGAGAGGGCCCATGTCCAGTCATTTTGATATTCCCAATGCGAAGCAGCACCTGACAGCACGCACTTAATAAATGCGAAAGTGAATGAATGAGGACGACACACGTGCGCCAGGAGGCAGGTCTCTAACTACGTGCTCTGCACTGGAGATTCCAATCTAAACTCTAAGACTGTTTGGTTTCAAGGAAGGAGACGACGAGGGGTGGGGGTGGGGGCAGCGGCGGAGGTTAGGGAAGCGTAGGCAGGGGATTTAAAGCGCGGAGCGCGCAGAGACCGCCCGCCCGGGGGAGGGGGTGGAAGAGCGGGAGGGGCGGGGCTCCGCGTCCGGGGAGGCGGAAGGAGGGTGCAGAAGGAGCCTGCGGCCGGAGTCCCACCGGGGCTGCCGACGAGGGCCGGCGGGCGGGGCGAGGGGCAGAGGAGGCTCCCGCCCGCTCCCGGCCGGGGCCCGCACTCACTCGTCCCCCTGAAGGAGGCTGCGCTCCGTGATGGGCCGCACCGCCGCCCGCGGGGGCTCTGCGCTCGGACCCGGGGGTCGGAAACACAGGCTGAGCTTCTCCTCCAAGCTGCACGCCAGCGCCCGGAAGCCGTCGCCGCCCCCGCCTGCCCCGGGGTCGGCCTCGGGACTCGCGTTACTGTTGTCCTGGTCCTGGAGGCTCTGGGCCGGCTCCTGGAACTCATAGAAATCCTGCCAGTCCCCGTCCGCCGCCATCGCCGCCCAGTGCAGCCGCGCGCCCCGCCCCGGCCGGCCCCGCCCCGCCCCACGCCGGGACTGGCCCCGCCCCGTCGGTAGCCACGCCCCCTGCCCGCGGGCCTGCGGACTGTCCCAGGCCCTCTGGTCCGGGGTCTGTCTTTCGTTTTCCTAACTTTGCCTGGAGTTGACTGTGGGTGCGCTTAGAGAGGAAGACCTTTACTGCGTAGAGTCACTTCCTACATTCACTATCATTTAGGAATAACTTCTCTCTTGGCTTCCCTTACTAGAAACCTGGCCTAAATGTGGCTAAAGAACTTCTTTAAAGCTGCCACCTAGTGTCAGATTCTGCTGGAAGTCTTTTCCCCAGGGTAGCCTGCTCTTTTTGTAACTTTGCAAGTTACTGGGAAATGTAACAAGTGTACCGAAATTCATTCCACAAATATTTTCCGTCTCCCACGTGAAAGCACATGCTAGATTCTGTGGAACGTCAAAAGATGAATAATTATATGAGTTAATACATATACTCATAATGTATATGTGAGCGTGTTGTATACTCATATTGTATATGTGAGCGTGTGTGTTGTATAGCTAATACATGAGCGCTCCCTACAAAAGGCTGACAATGTAGTTGGAGCGATAAGACTAACGGGAAATCATTTACACCTTATAAAAAGTGGGTTTGGGGAATGGAAAGTTGGGGTTTAACGGACATAGAGTTTTAGTTTGTGAAATGAGAGCATTCTGAAGATGGATGGTGGTGGTGATTGCTTAACAATATGAAAGTACTTAATGCCACAGAACTCACTTAAAAATGGTTACCACAGCAATTTTTTTAATGTGTATTTTACCACAGTAAAAACAATGGGAGGGAGTAAATACAGTAGAACCTCCATAGTTGAGCACCTCTCTACATGGACCACCTCCTCACCCTGACCTAATTTTCATAGACTGGACATGTACCCCATGTACTCAATGGAAGTTCCTTATGCTGACCACCTCCATATGTTGATCAGTTTGTTGAACTCTGAGTCAACTTACAGAGGTTCTACTGTATCCGTATAAGAAAATGTGAGTTTTCAGAGGCATAAATTCTCAGGAGTTGTCAAAAGCATTATCTTTGGACTGGAGCCAAATACTTCACTTAGAAGGGGGGCACATAGTTAGGCAATGAAAGATGAGCTCTTAGTTTGAAAAATATATCTAGGGCAGCTCCAGTGGCTCAGGGAGTAGGGCAGCAGCCCCATATGCTGAGAGTGGCAGGTTGAAGGCCCAACCGAACTGCAAAAGAAAAAAGAAATGAAAAATAAAAATATATCTGAAGTTACTATAATAATAGAAATAACATTTTTGCCAGTAAGCTTTGTCCACCTTTTGATAGTATGGAAATTCATCTTCAAGAATACATGTTAATACCAATATTGTCTTGTTTACTATTTCAATAAATGTTGTGTTTCACTTTGGTGATAAGTCCCATGTTAAACATGATTGAGTGTGATTAAGTCTAAGAAACTGTTCGTCATAGATTTCAAGAAACATGTTCCCATTTCCTTTGAAACCATAAAAGGAATGGATGTTGAGCTCTTCGTAGCCAAGAGTTTTAACTAATTAGTCCACAGGTAGTAGCTTTGGATTCATGAATAACGTTCTGACTCAGCAGATATTTCACCCATCTGAACGTTACTCAGAAGTGATGCTCTAAAAGTTTCAAAGAGCTGTTTTTCTGTAGTTGGTTGACTACACACATAATACAAGAAAACTATTCAGGTGACTCAGACTCTCCAAATTATGTACATAGCTAATGAAAAAAAAATTTTCTTGAAGAAAAAGCTAAGGTTACCATCTTTTATCATCAGTATCCACTTCATGTTACTTTCTCCTTTTCCTAAACACCTCTAACAATTATAATAAATTTCTACTTTGAAGCCCTTAAAAAAATTTTTTTTTCTTAACTCACATCTCCATTTCTCTGTATGGTATATGTATGTGTGAGTAAAGATGAAAATGACTTAGTCTTAGGACCCAAATGTAGCACTATCAAATGTTTCCTAATTTTTTAAACAAATTGCCACAGTATCATCTTCAATGGTCTCAGAACTTTATTTCAGTCAAAGTTCCCACACAGGATGCTTTTTACTTTTAATTAAGTGCAAATTACTTTATTATCACTCTAGATATTTTGAATATCCCATTGAGAAAACAAGATTAAAATCACTTTTCTCACTCAGTTGATGATCGCACACTCTAAGTAACCTTACCACTCAGCATAAGCTACAAAAATGCTCCAAAGAGATGTGTCTGTGAGAAAACACTGTATGTATCTATAGTTTTGCCACTTTATGGGGACAGAGCAATGAGATCAGAAACTACAGGGTGGAATTAAAATGTTAATGGGTATTTTTATTGATTTTAAATATTACTGTATACATAAAAGAGTAACAGCAAAAGATGGTTTAAGTGCTGGGTGGAATGTTTGTAACCAGGCAAAATTATAAAATAGCAATGTTTCTTTTCAATGCCTTCCACATACCTCTCTTCTCATGTGATACCTAGGGACTTCAGGTTGCTCCACAATCTCCCAGGACATCCTATAGGAGGTCACATTCCACAGGTTGTGGCCTACCCTTTCCTACAGCTCCTGCGGGTACTTGATCCACACTTCTTTATTTTTTAAGAGAGAATCCAGCTCCAAGTTACTATTTCCTAAACCCTTTCACTTAATATTTACTGACAGCAACCTCAGCTCGTTTTCCAGCAACCCTCCTACTCATAACCCAAATTCTAGCTTCATACACTGCCAAAAATCTGGCAAAACCACAGGCTTCCTGACAGCTCCACCTGTCAAGATCAGTCCATCACTAGCCAAAGGCTTCCAATTATGAAGAGGTTCTTTCACTTCATTTTATCTCACATAACCTAATTCTACTGATGTCCATTATTTTGGATCTTTTATTTCCTACCAACTCCTAGGAGGCCATATTAAAATGAACATGTGTAAACATGATGGCTCGCTCCATATGTGAAGAAGAATTGGCCTATAGAAGTAACTTTCAGCACTTAATTCAAAATTGTAATAGAAAGGGAATACAGAGTATCTTTTAAAGAGAGCTTCATAGGACTTGAATACTATGTTCAAATTAATCATTTAAGATGGAAAGAGTTACTTCTCTGAGTTTGACAATATATTTAAATTTTGTGATATATATATATAGCATATTACAGGGGAAATTTAAATAACAAAAATTGGAAAAGAATATTACTTAATGTAGACCACCTGTCTTAGTCTGTTTGTGTTGCTATAACAGAATACCAGAGATTGAATAATTTATAACAAAAAGAAATGTATTTCTCATAGTTCGGGAGCTGGCAAGTCCATTATCAAGGTGATGGCATCTGGTAAGGGCTTTCATGTTCTGTCATCTCATGATCTCAAGGCAGGACAGAAGAGTGAGGGAGCAGAAGAGAAAAGGAAGTCAAAGCATCCTTTTATCAGTAATGTGCTCCTGCCATAATTAATATAGTCAGGAGATAATGCTGTTAATTCATTCATGAGGGCTATGCCTTCATGATCTAATCACCTCTTATAAGTTCCACTTTTCAATGGAAGGATACATCTTCTGTGAGCAGCCATGTCTTCCATTTTAATAATTAAATCAGAGTCTTAATCAGGCAGAACCACCCTGAGCAGAAGTAATGCTAGGCTCCAAGAGAAGGAAATAAGGAGTCTGGCCATGGCTGCACCTTTACAAGGGACCAAAATAGGTGGATAGGGAAGACACTGCCAAGTACATGCCTAGTTGTGTTCTGGGTAATCAAATACCAGGCTCCAGAAAATAAATGGGAACAACCACTGACATTGGTTACTTATCTGCCATAACTTTTCATCATCACTCCTGTTTTTGCCTCTTGATCAAATCTGTATTTTATACTATAATTCTATAAATTAACTCCACTGGAAAGCAAAACAGATTTTGTAAAATAAACTATCATCCCTGGTGGAATTGAGTTTCAGAGAAGCCTGTAAAGTACTAATTTGAAAAGAAAAAAAAAAATCAATGCAGATAAGAAATCTCACTCTGGTCCATGCAAGAAAAACAAATGAAGAAAAGAGAACAACAGACTAACAACTAAATCCACTTCCCATTGAATGGAGGGGAGGTGAAAAACAACAACAACAAGAAAAAGCAGAAAAAGTTACAAGAAGCACAATGACAGACTAAGTAGATGACACTGTAGTAACAGGGCACAGCTGGAGAATAGGTGACATCCACAGAGTCCCTGAAAGGCTTGTCGGGAGAAATTGACATGGACAATTCAGAGGCGGGTGCAACTGAACAGAAATGAAGAGCCTGAGTGATTATATTTTGTCTGATCTGGTTGAACATTTAATGTTGGTGTATACAGGGTGGCCATAAAGTTCGTGTGTAATTATGGCCACCCTGTATATTATTTTTTGTTTCTATTATACTTAGTATTATCAATTTTTTTATGAGAGTATTTGGCCCAAATTTTTGGAATATCAAGTCTTAGGAGAAGGGAACCAGACCCTGCAGTATTCCCCCAAATCAGCCAGAGGAACCTCGCAAAATTTGCACTGATGATGGTTAGGAAAATGAGCATCAAAATTAAAGTTTTTAATTAAAGAATTAAAAATGTCTCTGGAATTTCTTTTTCTCAGGCCTTTGGTTTTCATTTGGTTTCTCCCTCCTATGGTCTGACAGAGATGTTAAAATTTGTTTTGCTATCTTTCAAGAATGAAAATTTCATTGTAAGTAAGGCCAGGATGAGGTGAGACTAAGGGTAGGTGTGTCTATTTTACATGTAACATTGTAATTTTTAAAAGCTCTAAGTTTCTCTTTTTTTGTTTTATTCATTTTTTTAAATTTATATACATTTATAAGGTATAAGAACAATGTTGCTACATGCATAGTGGTGACATCAGGGCGTTTAGGGTATCCATCACTCAAGTTTTGGATAAGGTGACTGGGAAATTTTAATTGAGAATGACACATGGGAATAATGACCCAAAGAGAGTAAAGGAGTGAGTCATATTAAGATAAAATAGAAAAATCTTCCAAGCAGTGGGACTAGCTTGGGTCAAAGGCCCTGAGAAGAGAATGTGTCTAGAAAGGTAAGCCAAACAGAGTTTCTAGCGAAGATACACGAGGGGAAGAGTGGTTGAAGGTGAGGTCAGAGAAGGTTGTGGAGGATGTGGGATTTATTCCAACTGAGATGGGAAAGCCACAGGATGGTTTGTGCAAGAGAATGACATGATCTGGCAGGATGGCAGTGGCTGCTGTGTTGTGAATAGACTGAGAGAGCAGAATTAGCTGGATGGGCAGAATGACTCATAGCCTCTCGGGGAAGACCACGTGCGTTGCTCACTACACCGTTCGTGGTGTGAATGTGGCTCCTAAGTTCTGTTGAATCATGAGTCTTGCTCTTGTGGGCACTGGCATGGGGGCGAATTTTTTTCTTGATGCCAATTTGGCTTTGGTCTTCTGGTCCAGTCATCTCAGGCCCCTTGAACTTTGTCTTTCTACACAGCTTCACAATGGCTTTCTCACCACTCCAACTGGGATTCCTTTCTGGTATGGGCTAAGCAGAAGCTTTCCCAGGAAAGCACTCATCGCTAGGAATCTCTCCTGAAGTGGCTGCCTGCTTCTCCAGCGCACCCACACCAGTCTGACTCTATGCCCTGAGGGCCAAGGCTGCAAGGCAGCCCTGCTACTGCCAAACACTGAAAATCTCTGCTCTTCCCCAGCATCTCAGTCTAGGCCTTTGCCACCGCTCAGTCACTACTTCACTCACCCTGCGACCCTGAGGGCAGAACCTGCAGGGGCAGTTCTCCCACAATGGCTGGGCACCTGGCCTATAGCTGAACATTACCTTCGTTCACCCCCAGTGGCTCAGTCCCAGACCATGGACAATGCTTAAAGTCACCTGCATCTCACCCAAGTTCTCCCAAGGTAGTTCAACCAAGTGCCTAAGTCCAAAAAAAAAAAAAAAACCAGAACAGCCTACAGGGAAGGCTTCCCCTATTTGCAATGTCACTGCTGTTGTTGTTACGGCTGCGGCAGCCTCAGCCTCAGACGGAACCAATGCAAGCACTTGCCAGTTCTCCACTGCTTTTGTCCTCCTCCTGGGGTCCAGAAGGCTCTCACTATCTCCCTGAATCCCTAAAGGGATGTTTCTGGGCAGAGCCCACAAGCCAGAGATGCCTGGATTCTTCTCTCCCGAGTCTCACTACACCGGTTGCAAAGAAGCTGTTCTTGGCTGCCATCTTGCTCCCTCCACTCCTCTTTTTCTTTTTTTTTTCTTTCTTTTTTTTTTTGCAGTTTTTGGCCAGGGCTGGGTTTGAACCCTCCACCTTCTGCATACAGAGCTAGTGCCCTACTCCTTTGAGCCATAGGCACCGCCCCCTCTTTTTTTTTTTTTTTTTAAGTGTGGTCAAAATGTCTTGACAATAAATAGGCTGCATGGTCAATTGAAATCTTAAATACCTAAATAAATACCCGATAAATCAGATAGGGTTTGGATCTACAAAAGCAAAACAAAATGGTCTGTTAAGATAACTGTTACAGGGGCGGTGCCTGTGGCTCAAAGGAGTAGGGCGCTGGCCCCATATACCAGAGGTGGTGGGTTCAAAACAGGCCCCCGCCAAAAACTGCCAAAAAAAAAAAAGATAACTGTTACATAATTTAAGCAAACACACATACATGTAATTGTTCACTCTTCTGCTTAATTTAACTAGTAAAGACACAAAAGTAAGCTAATCGTTTCTAACTGATATTAAAGGGTAAAGACTAGATGATTTGGGAATTCCTTGTTATTGTTGTTTGAAGAAAGAAATGTTTGTTTTATTCCATGTTATATATATAGAGAGAGTAGCTTTGTAATTCTGAAGGACTGATTTGCTCTTCAGACAACCAGGTAGTATATTAGTGTATACCCTGAATGTCCCTGAGTCTCATCAACTGGGAGTTCCAGTGGACTGAATGAGCACCCAGTGTCTGAATTTCCCTAGCTCATTCACCCTCATCCATGTAAGTGCAGGACTCCAGGTCCCTGCAGAGCATCTATTGTGCTCTTCATTCCCCCAGTTCAGTGGGTGCCAGCACACTGGAGACGGCAGGCACTCAGCTTCTCTTATTATGGGCTAAACAGTGTGCACTCAAAATTCACAGTCAAAGCTCTAAGTGCCAACACCTCAGAATATGACTGTATTCAGAGATAAGTCCTTCAGGGAGATGATTAAGGAGGTAAGTTCAGGGGGTGTGCCCTAATCCAGTCTGACTGGTGTCTTCTTTTTTAATTTTTATTTTTTTTGTCTTTATTAAATCATAACTGTGTACATTGATGCATTTATGGGTTTCAGTATACTGATTTGATATACAATGTGAAATGCTTCCATTGAACTGATTAACACATCCATCACAATTATACTCTTTTCTTAATAGTTTTGAAATGTACCATTGCATCATGCACATTAGGTGAGGTTCCCCAATACCCTCCCTGACCTGACTCCCCTTCCCATCTCTCCTTTTCCCTTCTACTTTCTGGACTAGAGTTATGTTTTACCATTCATATGAATGTGTAGGTGATTATATATTGATTTCTTAGTAGTAGTGAGTATATTGGATACCTTTTTTTCCAATCTTGAGATACTTTACTAAGAAGAATATGTTCCACTTCCATCCAGGTAAACATAAAACATGTGAAGTCTCCATCTTTTTATGGCTGCATAATAGTCCATTGTGTACAAATACCACAATTTTTTAAGCCATTCCTGGGTTGATGGGCACTTGGGCTGTTTTCCATGTCTTGGCAATTATGAATTGAACTGCAATAAACATTGTGCCAAATAAACAAAAAAAATTTGATCATCTGGATATATACCTAGTAGAGAAATTACAGGATCAAACAGGATTAAAACTAGGTCTACTTTTAGTTCCTTGAGTATTCTCCAAATTTCTTTCCAAAAAGGTCATATTAGCTTGCATTCCCATCAGCAATGTAGAATTGTTCCCTTCTCTCTGCATCCACACTAACATCTGTACTTTGGGATTTTGTTATGTGGGCTAGTCTTATTCGAGTTATATGACTTCTCAAAGTGGTTTTGACTTGCATTTCTCTGATGATTAAAGATGTAATTTGGATGCACAAGGCCATACCAGGGATGCTCACACACAAGAAAAGCCATATGTGGACACAGTGAGATGGCAGTGATCTGCAGTCAGGAGAGAGGCCTCACGAGAGCCCAGCTCTGCTGACACCCTCACCTTAGACTTTAGCCTGCAGAGCTGTGAGGAAATAAATAGCTGTCGTTTAACCTGCCCTGCTGTGGTATTTGGGTACAGCAGCCCTCAAAGACTAATACACGTTCCACAGTCATCCCAGTAATTTCCCAGAGTCTCTGCATAGATCAGGACAGATATGATTCTGTTCCACCTCCTGGCTTCTTTTTTCGCCTTGAGTATTGGTCCCTCCTAGAAATAACAGCAACTGGGTGTTAAATGGGTGATGTACTAGTAAAAGCAGAATCGGGCCTCTCCCTTCACCTACAGGAGAGAAGACTAACAACTGTAAAGAATTAGTCACGAGATGCAGAGCTCTCAGCCAGATTGAGAGGGACCTGGGATACTCAAGTGAAAGGGCTTCCTGAGAACCAGAGAGCAGGCAGAGCTTGCACAAAGGATAAACAGTGTCTTTATCTCCTGCTATATGGTTATTTACATGAAGGACCTAGAACCTGTCCCCATGAAGCCAGAATGGGACACCATGAGAAAGAACTTGGGAGAGCCTGATCTAAGTCCCCTAGAGTTTGGGCAGGGCCATATGAGAAGTCAAGAACTAGGGCTAACTCTTGCCCAGAGGATACTGAAGGCAGGGGGACCGGCCCATAATGACAGCACCCAGAGAGAGGTCAAAAGAGTGAGAAGCCCACACTCATACCCTTTGTTGGGCGAGGATGAATGATCTTCCTCAGGGGCCAAGTGGCAGCCCGGAAGGTAATTAGACTTGACTCTTCTTGCAAGAGTCCCACCAGAAAAGTTAGCAGGTTTGAGGACACTCCAGCAGGAGACCACCCCAACCTAGAAGGAAGGGAAGATGCAGAGTGGAAGAGGATGTGAAGGAGAGAAATGAAAGCAAACCCCACCCCATCACCTCATTGCTGGCTCCCAGGACTTGTCCAAGCAGGCGGGGAGACTGAAGTGAGTACAAGACACAAATGGTAATTTACATCATATCAGATTTCTTAATGCCTAAAAATAAGATTGTTTTTATAGAAGAAAGTGACTAAAAAGCCATGGGGTCTAGCCAAGATGCCAACCAGGAGTGTGGAAGGGAAACTGGACAGAGAAGGTTTGAAGGCCAGCATGGGAGGGGAACGGGAGCTGGTTCCTTCGTGCACTTTAAAAAACTGAACTTATTCAACACGCCAGTTGCATGACACTCGACAACACGCTGCCCTCACCACCTTGGAAGACCCTGGACAGACACCTGTATTCTCATCTCTCCTACATTGTTCCCATCCCCGCCTTTTTTGAAGCAAAGTCCTTTTATTTTCCTTCAAAAACAATAACAGTGTCTCCAAAAATACCAATTCGAGCAAATAAAATTGCTTACAGAATTTGCTATTCCAACACAATCAGTGTCAACCTGAACTCAGATCACCTGGCACAGGTACGGCAGTGATTAATTCACATTTAAACCACCAATAAAGATAAATACCAAGCCAAAACAGGTATTAGAAGATGGAGTGTAGATGAGGACCATCTAAGCGAAAAGTCCTCCACAAGCCCAGGCTGCAATCTGGATGGGATGCAATTGCTTAACTAGGTCAGAGCCCTCTGTTCTTATTATAAAAAAGTGATGAAGGCTCGGCGTCTGTGGCTCAACGGGCTAAGGTGCCAGCCACGTACACCTGAGCTGGCGGGTTCGAATCCAGCCCAGGCCTGCCAAACAATGAGACGGCTGCAACCAAGAAATGTCTGGGGTTGTGGCGGGTGCCTCTAGTCCCAGCTACTTGGGAGGCAGAGGCAGGAGA
>CAUYON010177542.1:0-18997 GCA_963573935.1 Arctocebus calabarensis | reverse complement strand
CACCACACTGGGTGGCTCACACTCCAGGAAGATCTCATGCTTCAGAGGCTAAAGGTCCAAGGTCCAGAGGTCAGCAGAGTTGATTTCTTCTGAGGCCTCTCTTACTGTCATTACATTTGACTGCATAAAAGGGAGTGACAGGAGGAAGAGCTTTTAGCCATCTTCAGTGTTTCTTCAGAACATCTCTGAGGTCTGCTACATAGAAGGCATCCTTATCATCAGAAGAGGAAACTTCATTTATTTTTTGGTCCAGAATGTCCTTGGCAGTCAAACTCTTCATTACTAATGTTGTTCATGGTTTCTTGATGTTTCTTTGAAAAACTAAGAGATGGAATTTAAAGAAATACTTCGGGCTTCTCACAAAAGCAATTCCACAGGAATTCTGAATCCCACTGCGTGTGTCCTCCAAACAACAGTGGAAACGTTCTTAGAGCATCTGGGCACAGCAGGTCAGCCCCACGGAGAAGCTGGAAAGCTGCCGCCTGCGCGGAGCCGGAGCCGCAGGAGCACTCGGCTGCTCCCGGCCGCACCTGGCAGCGCCTGGCTCCTGCCTGCCAGAGAAGGTCGGGGCGGTGATTTCAGGGACTGACCTTCACATTTTCAATGTCAATAGAAAATGGGTTATGGAAAAGCTGTATGTCCTGTTCATGGAGACGAAGCTCTTTAAATCTAAATTGGAACTCCTTTTGCAACTTTTCCAGTGAATCCACACGTTTTGTTTGGGAATACAACCAATGGTTTTTCCGCCAACAGATTTTGTGGCCCCAGGATGAGTCCGCTGCTAAATAGGACAGGCAGCGGAGGCAAAAACACTCGGCAGGCCACATGTGGCCCGAGGGCCATAGTTTGAGGACCCTCACGATAAGATGTCAGAAAAGGACTTAGGTACCACATTCCCAGCCCTCAGGGCCACTGGAGAAAGTGGACAGTGAATCCCCTTACTCCCAGCTGCTGTACCCACCAGTGAAGTGGTCCAGCCCCTCTACTAGGCGAGGCAGGGGACTCTCCTTCATGAATGTCACACACAACCTCCTCATTCGTCTCAGGAGCTTTGGCAAGCGACGCAGAAGCTCCCCTTCCAAGGAGAAAGGAACAGTACCCCGATACTGTTCTGGAATCATGGCCTATAAAATAGAACACAGATTATTCTCACAGCCAGAATGACACAGGGGTTAAGTTTAACTGCTGCATGCACACATACACACATCCCCAGCTCTGCAAACACTGCGCCATTCTCCCTAACCTCTCCCTAACCTCGTGAGCTGGACCACTGAGATTAGCATCACTAAAGTTAAAATATCTATACTGTGGATAGATATTTATATTGTTGCTCCCCATGAGATCACTGTCATGAAAGGATACCCCTACCCCACTTCTGTGTTTGTGCGTGAGCCACAGAGAGGCCAGTTCTGACCTAGGAACAGAGCAGAAGGAGCCACATAACCACTGCCCTGTGGTGCTGAGCCACACTGCTGCTCTCAGGGACTCAGCAGGCAAACCTGCCCCCCAAATGCTGCTTCTGTTACCAGCTACTTCTGCCTCCTTGATCTCTGATTAACAGTTCAAACATCAGGAATTCAGATATTACTTCAAGGGAAGACATTTTATCTATCAGGGACATATTTCCATCATTTTTTTCCCCTGAAGAATCCCTAAATTCTTATGCTGTCATAATGAGCAAATCAAAATTTGTCAAAGTGACAGAAGCAGTAAATGACAAACACAGTGAAAGGAAAATGAACGGGGCAGTCACACCATATCTGCACAGCCATATTACAGCTATATGCTCAGTTTCAGGTTTTTTTCCTTGGAAACAGGGTCTCACGTTATCTCCCAGATTAGAGTGTAGTGGTGGGCTCATATCTCATAGCAGCCACAAACTCCCGGGCTCAATCCTTCCACCTCAGCCTCTCAAGTAGCTGGGACTATAGGTGTGAGCCACCCTGCTCAGCTAGTTTTTAGTACTTTTTCCAGAGACAGGGTCTCACTCTTGCCCAGGTTGATCTTAAACTCCTGGCCTCAAGCAAGCCTCCCACCTCAGCCCTCCAAAGTTCTGGGATTACAGCTGCGATCAACACATCTGTCCTAATCTCAGTTTCTTTTCTTTTTTTTTTTTTTTAAAGAGACAGAGTCTCACTTTATCACCCTCGGTAGAGTGCCGTGGTGTCACAGCTCACAGCAACCTCCAGCTCTTGGGCTTAGGTCATTCCCTTGCCTCAGCCTCCCGAGTAGCTGGGACTACAGGCGCCCGCTACAACGTCCGGCTATTTTTTTGTTGCACTTTGGCTGGGGCCGGGTTCAAACCCTCCACACTGGGTATATTGGGCCGATGCCCTACTCACTGAGCCACAGGCACCGCCCTAATCTCAGTTTCTATTACATGTTTCTGTGGGAGGAGGCAGGCTGAATTCCTCACTGACCCTCCAACTCAGGGTCAAGTGCCCAGTCAGGGGAATGTCTACATGACCATCTCTGCATGGGGACTCAGCAGCATAGGGGGCTGAGTCAGGAAAGTTAAGGTAGCTCGAAGGGACAAAACTTGTTGGCCCCCCTTTCTCTTCCCCCTGTGTAAGTTTTCTGGCCACTTTAGATGTTCCATTACCCTTTACCCAACCGTCCAGGGGGCTGTACTCTTCCTTCCCATTGCCATCCTGGACTGTTGACTATTGACTACTATGCATTCTGGCACATATACTCTGTTACGGTGCCCAACAAAAAGATTCCTGAGAAGCAGGACAGTTTGCTGTGTTGTTTTCAGGGTGCCATCAGGCACATGAATCAATGTGAGCCATTCCAGGCTTCCAGGTGTTATGCCAAAAGACTGGTGAAAAACGTCTCTTGATTTTTCCAGCACTGTCTCCCTGGCTGACCAGTGTCCCACGCTGGGGTCCACAAGATCCCCAGCATGTCTTGAACTACTAAAATATGAACAATAACAAGGACTTCCACTACTCACTCTATGAACCCCTGATAGGAAGTATAGTAAGAATGTAAAAGTAATTACTCTCCTGATGTGTGCTCCCTAATCCTGGAGCTCCCCACACCCGAAGCTCCTTCACACATGAAGCAGGAAGAGCACCCATTCCGTAACAGACCTGCTAACTCAAGATCTCTATCACTGTTCAATTTTCAGGAATCTTGCAAGTTAAGTTAATCTTGCATCTTAACTGTTGATGTTTGAAACTGGGCACAGCACAATACCTGGCAGCTGCTAGGGACCAGCACCCCATTGCACACATTGTCCCCGGCTCGGCAGCTGTTCCATGTGGAAGCCATAGCCAGCTCCAATGGCATGTTCTTAAACTGATGCTGCAAGTCTTCCCTCATAAGTAGATGAAATGTTCACATGTGAATGCAACTGTTATTTCCCACAGACTCACGTTAAATGTTAGCAGAAATAGCAACATTTTTTGCCTTATTCTGCAGTGGTGTCAGGCAAACAACTGCTACTTACATCCAGAAAACAACACTGAGAAAGCACTTCATTGTCTGGTACCCAGGACACCCTTGCACATAACACATGTTATAGGCACTGTCCCAGAACCCATACCTGTCCAGCTGCTGGCCGGGCTAACAGGGTCTCCCTCAGCACCCTGTTCAGACTCTGAATGGAAGACGCCTCACTCAAAGCTGCCTCTGTGGGCCTGGGCAGAAAGTCAGGCTGTTCCTCCTTGTCACTCTCCACCAGGGATGACTGACAGGGTTCATTGAGGACAGTTTCAAATTTCTTCATGAACTTAAAGAGGGTCCTGACCCCGGGTAATGACAGACATAAGAGGAAAAGTTGGATTGGAAAGTGAGGAAACATAAAAAATACATTACAAGGCATACAGATTTAACTTAATAACCTGTACCTTTTGTACACGGTGAACTACATGGATAGTCATAATCATTTTGCATTTTAGAGAGAGATGGTATGGCAGATTTTGTCATCCCCTTTATTAGAGTAAGGGTGGGATTGATTTGCTCAAGATAAATAGCTAGAAAGTGGCACAGACTTGAGATGTTGCCTACAGTCTCAGGCACACCGATTGATTCTTCCTGCAGGGAGACTTTGCTCTGAGGCAGGGATGGTGTTGGAACACCATGCCAGAACAATCCTGTGGAGCCCCCGCTACAAGTTTGAGGTACTTGTGTTAAGTCTATGCTAACTATGTAGTCTTGCTCCCTTGTTTTAAAAGATGATTACCTGTGTGTCTTTTCCACAGATTGTTTAATGGACCAGAAGCTGATATCATTCCACTTGGATATCTTAACAAATTCCTGGAAGATAAATGAAGCTTGAGAAATGACTCTATAATGCTAGGATTTTCTGCCTTCTCTTTCTAGATTATGTTTGCCAAAGACCAGAGCCCACTCCATCCCAAACATCAGCAAATAAGTTAAAAAAGAAAAAAAAGAATCATGTGTTTGTTTTAAAGCAATAAAAAGAAAAGTGTTGCTATAATCAATGCCACTTGGCATGTTCTCCAGCACAGGAATCACCAAGTTAGTCACGTGCCTTGTACCAGGGCTAGCCCCACAACCTCTCAGAACACCACAAGGAGAGGGTGCTCTGTCCCCAGGGCACGCCCGTGGTATAGACCCAGACACGGAGAACCTCTACGGTGGAGACTAGCTGGGTGAGGCCAAGAGCACAAAGGGAGGCTTTCGTGACAATCCTCTAGGAAGCCTGCAACAGGCCACTCCACTAGGCCCTCAACACACTTGGCCAGGTCAGCAATGGAGTCCATGTCATCAAATGTACATCCTGCCATCCGACTTGCTGCAATGCTCACCTCTGCTCCCCTTAGCCCCTGCCTCATTGTTAAATGGATGACAGAACAGAACTAAAGAGAAAGAATTTGCTGATTTTGTTCTCCCAAGATTGATCATGACAGCTGTTTATCTTACTTTAAGTTCTTTTTCTATGGGGGAACGAAGTTCCACAATTTTGGCCTGGACCCGGTGCAAGAATTGCTTGTAATAATGGTACAAATTCCACAGAACACTGCAAAGTGAATCTGGAAGAAAAGAAAAGGAAACAAAACACCACACTTGCTACACGTACTGCTGGGGCCACCTGTGAGCTTCACATTTCAGTGAAGGCCCTTCCTCCTCCCTCTCCATAAGAACACTATATCCCACAAGCTGGCTTTGCAGGGGGCCTGCGGAGGGCAGCAATTCCAGAGATGCAGGCTGTCAACACACCCCTGCTTTTCACAAATGTTTTCTTTATACTTTTGTTCTTTTTTTTGGAGACCAAGTCTCACTCTGTTGCTCTGGGTATGGTGCTATGGTATCATAGTTCATAACAACCTCAAACTCTTGGCTTGAGCAATCCTCTTGTTGCAGGTTCCCGAGAAGCTGGGACTATAGATGCTGGCCATAACACTTGGCAATTTTTTTCTACTTTTAGTAGAAATGGGGTCTCACTCTTGCTCGGGCTAGTCTTGAATTCCTGAACTCAGGCAATCCACCCACTTTGGCATCTCAGAGTGCCAGGAACACAGGTGTGAGCCACTGTGCCCAGCTCTGCACTTCTGTTCTTACAGATGACATACTGAGAGGTTCTGCTAATATGACAATACAAAACTCTTCCTCTGAATCTCACTGTAAATTCAGCAGAAATTGAGCTTGTTTTCAAAGATGGCAAATTAAGCAGTTCTCCTCACATGTTCACTGACGTACAATCTACACCCATTCTGCAGTGACATTTGTGTCCCAATGGCTGTGGTCAGAGGTCATCATTGGAAACAGGTGGTGTTATGTACAGCTCCATGATATATGGTGAGGTTCTCACTAGATCATGAAACTAGTAACAGCCTGATGGGGCAGCAGCTTCGCAGGACGCTTACAGTGTCTAGACAGAAATGTGCTGCCTGACACTCCAGGTCCCGACACTTTTATCTGCAATTCCCTTCTGCCAGAGTTCATTAGTCAGTGCTCCAACTACAACAGCCTGCACTTTGCTCTGAATGTTAAAGATAACAAAAACGTACCTTGTTCAAAACCTCACGAGCAACAAGATGTTTGTCTCATTTGGAGACCTTAAGGCCTAACCCACTTTAACACTGTAGTATAAAAGGAAAAAGAAACCCTCACCCTTTCCTTCCACTTGTGGCATCAGCAAAACATGACAGTGGAAAACCAGTAACATCTGGAGTCGCACGTGGAATTCTCCCAGTGAGGATCCTTCAATAAATGCTTGTAGCGTGCTGACCAGCAACATCAAGGTCATCTGTTTGTCATCTTCAGAAATTCAAAAAAGAAAATACCTGTTTGTTTCTTCACCCATCACTCCCTATTTCTAATGCAGTCCACTGTAGGACACGCTGAGGGCAGGTTGATGGGAGAGGCCGAGAATAAAGTGAAGCTTTCCAGGAAGAACCACAGCTATATTCTAAGTATATGTAACTAAAAGTCACAGCTGCACACAGGGCATGTGTTAAATGCACTCACAACAAATTTTGAAACTGAATCCTAAGTTGCCTGCCATATGAAATGGAACGCTTTTACCTCAAGCATGCTACCTGCCAAGGGCAACTTTATTTTTGTGGACTGATCCCATTTTCACTGAAAATATGTGATCATACAGTAAAGTGCACAGATCCACGTTGTTTAGAAAACACTAAAAAGTTTTCTAATAATGTGACTGAGCATATGTTTTTATAATTGAATTAATTCGAATAATTGAGTATTTAGTTGCACCAGTTACATTTCAAGTTGCTTGGTAAGCAACCACCCAAGGCCCATCGTTTCAAGCAATCTGACTTCCTGAGCACAGTGTGGATTGGAGTTTTATTTTGACCTGCATCATGGGCCCAGACTAAGAAAACATTGTCATATGACTGGTTCTCTGAACTTTTTTGGACACGTCCCTTAACCCCTTCGACTTTTGTTGTTACTCTCACAGGAAGAAAAGCCCCAGGCAGCTGTCTTGGCTGCTCTCTCAGAAGTGCCATGAAGTCAAGTCCTGCCTCCCACGTGAAGGCAGCAGGGAAAGATGTGGTGTGGGCAGACCTACACACTCCCACATGGCAGATCGCGTAACCCGGGCGTACCTTCCTGCTCCTCCGTTTGCTCCTGCATGTGCTTCTCCAGCATCTGGTAGATGGAGAACCAGTGCTTGGTGGATTTCTCAGTGTGGCGCTTCATGGTATTATCCAAACTCATGGACCAGCAGCTGAAATATGAGAGAAATAGCCAAGGAGGCACTTACAGAAACACGTGTGAAAAATCACAGAAACAGAAGCTGAGTGCTCCATATATCCTGCTCCCAAGTGGAGACGAGAAGCCACGCCACGTGGTGTATGGTGTGTACGTACGTGTGCTGTCTGGCCTGCATCAACATAGGCCAGATAGATTAATGATGGAAAAGTATACTCTGTGACTATCATACCAAATAAGCTATGAAGAAACTCACACTCCCAGAAGACAAAAGTCTTCACAACCTGAAGTCAGGAGGGAGGAGTCACTTACTTCAGCTCCAGTTTTCGCCACCGAATGATCATCTGACTGACCAAATCAAGATGTTTCCGCAGAGACAAAGTTTGACTTGCATTCTCCTCCCAATCCTAAAGAAATATAGATCAAGTTGACTATGGCCATTATTCAATCCCTTGATCACCTCCTCCCTCAAAAACAGCTTAAAGACTTTTCTTAAGTGAAGACTATGGGGCCCTTAAAAACAAATTTTATCAACATCAGAAATGAAATTATAAATAGAATCAGTTTCAAGTTCTTTCAATAATATGACAGAACTCCAGCATGGCCAAGTTCAAAGGCAGGCATAAAGTACAACAGGCTGGAGTCTGAATTCCTGCTATTAGCTACATGACCTTGACCAAAGTCACGTGGCCCCTCTGCCAGAAGGAGGCACCAGCCACCTTAGAGGTTGTGAGGAGATTAAAGGTACAACACGCACAGGCCCTCAGCCAACTGAAGGCTTCTGGGGAGCCCTAGAAGAGCAAGCCCTCATTATTGGTGGAATCTGCACCCCACTCTCAGAAGATAAGGCAGTTCACCACCACTGCCGGGGCACAGTCTCACTTACACTGTCTCACTCTTGCCAGAAAAAGCAAGGATGTTTTTCTTTTCCCAACCCAAACTGTAAAGTTGTATGCCTCTAACAACAAAAGTGTCACAAGATAAAGCTTTTGTCAACTGACTAAAACCTAAAACAAAAGGAAGGAGGAAAGAATTTTTTTTCTCACCTGTGCCTTTGCCAAAAGTATCTCTAAGCCATTCAGGAACTTGGAGATGGGACTGGAAAGTGGGAAACTACGAATTCTGTCCATTACAACCAGAAGCTACAAAACAAAAAACTCCGTATCTTAGTAGGAATATGGGCAACTCAAAGTCACAGCGTGCAGAGAGGCCTGACCAGGAGTTTCACTCAAAGTTTCCATTTCAAAAGCATGTCTGAAAACTGTAAATGAAAACTTCCAGGGCTATGGATCCTGACCTTTATCTGCTGCCTTACTGTGGAAATAAGATCGAATCTGATAATTATTCTCATTATTCTCTGTAGTAAGTGTTATAAAATCGGCTGATGACCACAGAGCAGTATCTGAGTTAAAATTGCCAATCTTAAAACAGTAAGTCCCATTTCTAGCACATTTAAGAAGATGAAGGAGCTCTTGGTAGCATGTATCTAAATAAACAGAACAATCTGGCAGCATTTTAATATGTGGATGGTAACCCCTGACAAGGAACAAAATTAAAAAATTCCCCAGACATCCTTTACATGAAGCAGCGTGAGACTGAGCTGTTCATGATGCAGTTAGCAAATAGCAACGCAGGAATTGTCCTCTAGTCCCATATCTGTACAGACAAACGTGCAAGTAAACACCTCCAGAGATGACGGAAGGCCACAGCCTCAGTGCACACGAAGTGGCCTGTGCTGCCTTCCGCCCTCACCTCACCTGCGTGAGAGCTGGGTGTTCTGGCCAGTCCTGTAGCAACTGACTGACCATCTCTGAGAAGCCCTGGAGCACAGGCTGACACTGCCGCGCTTCCGCAATGTTGGGGTGCTGGTAGAAGTCATACGGTCCGTCAGGCTTCACCATGAGGTCTGAGACAGCCTCCCCAAAGAGAGTGTTACGGGACAGAGTGCAGGCCAATAGTTGGCTGCCCAGGAGTCGATCATTCAGCTCAACTCCTGTGAAGTTAAAGTCACAGTAAAGTCAGTGAACTAAGTTAAGTCATCGATTAATATGTCATAAAGATCTCAGGAACAGTGAACTAACTGGGACTAATGAAGCATTGTCATTGTCCCCCAAAGCAACCCCAGCCTAGAGAACTGTGATCCTAACACCATAGAGGCTACAAAAAGCTCTCAAGTTCCTGGGATATGTTACAGAAGAAGCCAGATACTACTAGTTGTAAACAAGAAGGTTAACAGTTTAACTCCCAGTTTTTGTAGCTGTTATGACTAAGTACATAAAAGCACTTTCCTAATCGTATGGAATAATTCATGCAGTCACGTAGAAAACTGAATCAAACCAACTGCTGTTAAACCACATTCTGTGTGATGCATTTCTCAGTTCCCAGTTGCTCCCATTATATTTCATTTGAAAAGCACTGAGGCTGGGCGGCACCTGTGGCTCATCGAGTAGGGTGCTGGCCCTATATACTGAAGGTGGCGGGTTCAAACCCAGCCTCAGCCGAACTGCAAAACAGAGAAATAGCCAGGCGTTGTGGCAGGCGCCTGTCGTCCCAGCTACTCGGGAGGCTGAGGCAAGAGAATCACCTAAGCCCACAAGTTGGAGGTTACTGTGAGCGGTGTGACGCCATGGCACTCTACTGAGGGCGATAAAGTGAGACTCTGTCTCTATAAAAAAAAAAAAAAAAAAGCACTGAGGCTATTAGAAGGAAAGTAGAAATGAAAAGTAGAAATAATGCTGGGGGAAAAAAATTTTAAATTTAATTCATATCCTTATTTTCTTAATCTCTTATTCCAAAGAATTCAAACAATGAAGATCCAGCTTATTGCAGAATTCTAAATCAATTTTTTGCACTAGCTAAAGTTCTTCAAGGGAATTCTATCAATAAGGAATTAAGTGAAAATGGGGAATTCATGATTTCTGCTGTTCCAAAAGTTGTAATTGCATCTGTTTGCCTCAATCTCCCATGGGTGTAACAATAGTAAAGTGCCATACCCATCAAGGGGTAGAAGTGCGTCACAAGAGATGCCCCGGTCTGACAGCAAGACAGGAAGAGGCTGAGGTAATGCTTCACTTCATGAGGAGGCAGCGCCTGCTGGTACCAGAGGGACCGGGCACAGCCGAGGCACAGCTGCTGGTGTATCAGCACCACCGCCTGCATGCAGCTCTGGGAGAGCACTGCCTCTGGGGCGGCTTCCCCTTCTTGTCCATCTGAACTTCCTCTGTTCTCTTCCAGGGTGCGTTGTACCAAAATATCTGCAAAGTCCTAAAAATAACATTAGAGCCACTAAACTTTTCAAAATCAGAACCTAGGCTGGGTGTGGTGGTGCACGCTGTAGTTCCAGCTACTCAGGAGACTGAGACAGGAGGATGGCTTGACCTCAAGAGTTGGAGGTTGAGGCTCAGTGTCCGTAGCACAGTGGTTATGGCGCCAGCTGCCAACACTGAGGCTGGGGGTTTGGAACCCGACCCAGGGGAGGTAAATAACAATGAAAACTGCAACAACAAAAAAAATAGCCTGGTGTTCTGGCGGGCGCCTATAGTCCCACCTACATGGGAGGCTGAGCCAAGAAAATTGCTTGAACCCAAGACTTTGAGGTTGCTGTAAGCTGTGACTATCTCAAAAAAAAAAAAAAAAAAAAAAAAAGAGAGAGAGTTGGAGGTCGCCATGAGCTGTGATGATGCCCCAGCACTCTAACTTGGGAGACACAGCAAGATTCTGAGGAAATGAGAGGAGTAAAGAGAGGGGGTGGGGAGGGAGGAAGAGAAAAGGTAAAAGAGAAGAGGGAAAGAGTAAATGGAAAGGGAAAAGGAAGGAAAGAAATCAGAATCTGCTCCTGATCAGCCTAAAGAAGAAAAAAAAAAAAAGGAATGTGAACAATTGAGAAAAATGAAGTAAGTTTTATAATAACATTTAAGATATATTAAGAAGACTACGCGGCCGTTCAGAGGGAAAGGATGCGGCATCAGGGAGCTCACTCCACAAGCATGGTCGCCCACGTTCTACCTTCTCGTGCAGGGGGAACTGCTTCCTGAACTCCCGCTCCTCCTCCTCCTCCTCGCACAGGGCTGTCCGGGAGCCCCTGCTCCTGTATCTGTACAGGCTGCTTTCCTGCTCAGCCTTCTCTTGGGCGATGTGCTCCTGCTCGTCCCACTCGTTGATGATTTCCTGAAAAGTCACACACAGATGGATGCTGAGTGGCCTTTGCTGAGGCACTCTCACCCCAAAAAGGCAAGATTTGCTCTTCTCACAAAAGGGAAGTAGCATGGCTCAAATCTAATAAAAGCCAACTTCCAGGAAATTAAACTGCATGTGATAGCAAATGGGTTTGTTTCCACATTGGGTATCTTCAGCAGTCACAGTTTGGAAATATCCCCTTGCTGGGTTATAATTTCAAAGGTGTAAAGACTTGCCACAGTACAGTTCTTGGGAACATCCTGTTAGGAGCTAAGGGCGTGTGGGTTAGAGATATGGGTGAAAGACTGGGGCCAGGGACAGAAGTAGCACAGGCTGACATTCAGAGGGCCCGCTGATAGTAGTCCGGATTCCTAAGACCTGTGGTGCTGCACACAGCGCAGAATTGGAAACAACCTGAGGGTTAAACGGAATATTCAGCAACAAGACTGCTCAGAAAAACATTCCTGAGTCAACAGCCCCCCCCCGCCCAATCCTGCCAGAGAGACTGGCTGTGATCTGTTCTAGCAACTATTAATTAAGATCTGCTGGGCAAGTCAAAGTACAGAATGCGACCCAGGGAGAGTCAAGGAAGCTAAAGTTTGCCCCCTAAGTATTGTACTCGTTTCTTCTATAACTCTCTGACCTCATGACTAGAAGACATTGTTCTCTTTTGCTTTTTCCTGTTACTTTCTTGCTCTTTACCTCATGATAAAAAATGACTCTTATCCTTCTGTTGAGTAATGAGGTTAGAGTTTCTTTCTGTTTATAATTAACTTTTTGTTCCCTGCTATGTGACATGTATACATTTCTCATGCTCAATAAAAGACTCCTGAGGTTCCTCAGTGGCAGCCCCTCCTTGCTGCTCTGAGCATGTGAAGCTGCTTGCCTCTCCAGGGCTCACCAGTTATTTCACTGCAAATAACTGAGTGTGAGTATTTTCTTTCCCAGCTTATCCACAGTAGCAAGCAACTACAGTGGGGCTCGGTCCATGGACAGGCTCAGGGTCTACTATAAAGAGGCTGGGATTCCGACTGCACATTGCTGGTGCCTCAAGGAGCAAGCTCAGGGGGTCAGCAAAGAAAACAGCCCCAGAGCTGGTGGTCAAAGGGTCCTAATCAGGCAAAACTGGACTGAGCTTTACCAGGCACTGCCTGAATTCTCTAATACCTCCAAGATTTTAAGTCCTTAAATTGGCAAAAACTGTAAATTAAAGAAACCACCCAATCTTGCTGAAGACTGAGGAAAGAAGGACTACCATGTAGGAAGGTAAGAGCCTAAGAAGGTTAACTCTTTGAATCCTGACCTGCTGAACTTGTACCTGGAGATAAATGTATATATACAAATGTAAATGTTCGATTACAGGAAATGACTTCAACTACTTATGGCATGACCATAACATAGAAACTTCGGCAGGCACTGAATATGATGCAGGTGGATACGTGATAACAGGAAAATGACCACAGCATGCTAATCTTTAACAAGCAGGCCAGCAAGCACAGTGACCCCACTGTGGGTGTGCTGCATTCTGTAGAGCCCCAACAGCTTAAGGACATGTCTCAGAGGCCATGGAAGGGACTGGAATTGACCTCAAACATAGCAACTCTTTTTTTCTGTTAAATGTTGGGTCACTCAGCTTTGTATTTTTTAAAAAGTGCTACTACTTTAAGAAAAAAAAAACCCAAACTGTAAACTATTAGGACAAATTACTTTAAATGTGGGGAGGGGGAGGAGAAACAAACAGTAGGCTCCCCGCTGCCCAACCTCACTGTCCCTGCACCTACTGGGCACTGCTCATTTCCCTAGGGCCTCCCTGCCATGTCCTCAGAGATAGCTCACCTGGCACAGGTGTCTGAAGAGCTGCAGGGCCTTCTGGTCCAGCTCCCCCTTGCACAGCACATGGGAGCGCAGGTGAAGGAGGGCGTTCAGCAGCAGCTGCTCCCGGCTGAAATAGGGGCTCTGGCCCTTGCCATCCAGCTCCTTTCCTCTGGACCGCTTGAGGATCAGCTTCCCCAGGCCTCGGAAAACCTCCTCCGACTTCACTGAACACAGAGTGTCTGCATGAGCGTAGTAGGTGGAGAAGGTGGGGCCCACCGAGGGAAAAGCCAGCAGGGCTGTGGCCAGGGCCTCCAGCCCATCGGCACAGACTGTGCTGCTGTACAGCAGGGAGTGAACCTCGGATGCCACTAGCCTCATGCCGTGCTGCAACTGCAAGATGGCTGCCTGCAGTGGGGCCACCAGGTCCGGGTACAGGGCGTACTCCTCTGCCAATCGCTTCCGGAACTGGTGGTGCGACTGCTGCCAAGAGGCCTCCTCTTTCAGAAGGCTCTGGGCTACGTGGGCAGGTGGTAGCCCATCCGCACGCAGGGCCTGTACGAGCCGTGAGAGCAGGTCCTGCACAGCAGCAGCCTTGGCAATGCTGGAGACGTACTGATGGATCTCCTGCAGCAGGGACTCATGGGCGGGCGGCTGTGGCCTGAAGGCCTGCTTTTTCAACAGGCTGCAGATTACATTCTCCAGTTGACTGATCCTTTGGCGAAGGGACCTAAAGGTAATTAAACAAAATATGTAAATTCTGTCAGATGAACAACAGATCTAGATTGGGCCTTCAGCTAGGAAAATAAGATGAAGACATATAAGCTCCTGAGAAACAATACGTTAACAATGGCAGTCACCTTAAAAAATGAAAGACATCATAGTGCTCTAAACGCACATCAGACATGGTGATGGGACTTCAGACACGTATCTCACCCACACCTTGCAATGGCTTATTGAAGTAGGTAATTACAATCATCCTTATACTGATAGGGACACTGAAGCTTAACAGCATCAAGTGATCAACCCAATGTCTAAATCTGAAAGCAGAAGGAGGACTGGAACTCAGAACCTACTATACTATCCAGCCTGAGCTTTCTGAGTACTGACATGACACTCAAATGAAACGCTCACTAGAGCATTCTGGATTCAGAGTTCCAGATTTGGGATGCTCAACTGGCATAACACTAATGTTCTAATCAAAACCTTCCAGTTTTGATTTCCTTTTCTAATCAAAAAACTGTCCAGTCCCAAGTATTTCTGATAAGCAACCCTTAACCTACATAGCACTTCCGATGGTAATAGCCCTACCGTTGAGCACGGTGGAGAAACACAGGACGAGACTCCACATCCCTCCCTCCCTCTGCGTTAAGACAGGTCTGGCTTCAACCTGCTTGGCCAGGTGTGAATCCACACCTTGAATACTCTCCTCCTCCCTTCACAGAGCATATCGTTTTCCTGACTATAACCAAGGCCTTTTTTTTTTTTTTTGAGACACAGTCTCATTTGTCACCCTCAGTAGAGTGCTGTGGTGTCACAGCTCACAGCAACCTCAAACTCTTGGGCTCAAGCGATTCTCTTGTCTCAGCCTCCCGAGTAGCTGGGACTACAGGCGCCTGTCACAACGCCCGGCTGTTTTTAGAGACAGGGTCTCGCTCTTGCTCAGGCTGGTCTCGAACTTGTGAGCTCAAGCAATCCACCTGCCTCGGCCTCCCAGTGCTGGGATAACAGGCGTGAGCTGCTGCCCCCAACCCTATAACCAAGGTTTGAAGCTGTAATTGCTAACACAGTTCAAAGGTGTTATCATAACCTCTACTAATGCTACAACTACATGGCAAACTTCATAACCTCCTTTTCAAAGGACAGCAATAACCCCCAACACAAACGACCACTCTGTTTCACCACCTGATGTGAGGATGAGAGTAACTGATGACCTCTTCGTCTCCCAGGTGTCTTCCAGTCCGCAGCTGGCAGTACAGGGCCTGGGTCTTCCACTCACACTGCAGTTGGTGTAACTAATGGAAAGGAGAGGGACCGGTCAGCTGCCTTAGCCATGACCATGCAAGCGGGGAAATGCCCAGAGACGGGAAGAACCCAGGTTCCTAAGTGACCACGGACAGGTAACTCTGCATCATTAGCCTGGATGACTCATGTCAGCTGCTAGGTGAAGAAACTATTTCTGCCATTGAACTTTCGGGTCTCCTTGCTACAACAGCTTAACCTTCACTCCAATTAATATAATTTTCTTCCTTCAAAATATAATACTAGTATATCACTATCTTAATGTATCAGGTACCTGAGTTTGGTTGGAAGTTCTAAGAGCAAGGGATAGCACATTATCTGAGTCTACCTGATTCCTAAGCTTCAAGTTCAAAATTCCTAGAACATTGGATACTACCAAAAGTTAGTTCAGGTAGAGGGAGTCTGGGAAGAGCAGGGTACCCCTGTCTCTCTGACAGCACTTTAGGGCACATAGACATGTCAGAGCCTTATGAAGGGTCTCTCCCAGAACCTAAGCCTCATCAAAGGAACTCTCAAACAGGAAATGCAATCCTGGGAAGTGACAGGCAGCTCATGAGTATCACCGTTTCAAGATCTGGGCACACAAAAAGGAGTAAAATGAGTGACACAGCCAGCAAATCCAGCAAGTCAGGGAAGACGCCCACGCTCCAGCTCTCGCCTCCCATACCTCTTCTTTGGCATACGCAAGCTTGTATTTCCTCTTCACAGCAGGGTCGAAGCGGGCCTGAGGAAGCCAGGTCTGAATCTGGAGCAAGCCAAGGCTCACCCAGAGACTCCCTCGCTGGGCTGGCTCTGGCAGGATGCTCTTACTCTCTGCTTCCCCACAAAAGTGGTGCAGGGAAGTGAGCAAAAGGCAGAGCATTTCCTTGGGCAGCACCTCCTGACTGGCCATGTCCCCGAGAGCCTGTCCCACAGCCTGGAAGGCCTGGCTATCGCCAAGCAGCAGCTGCTCACAGCTCTGCACGTAATCCTGCCGCCGGGGCTCTGGAAGCAGCTCTGTGAGGGCCACCAGGTGCCGGCACAGAACCAGGCCCTGCAGCCGGGAGTCCGTGCGTCTGTGGGGAAAACACAGAGCGTGTGAGGGCCCACACTGGAGCAAACGGCATTCCTTCTCATACACCATCGCCATTCTGTCCAGAAAGGACAGCTGCAAAGCACTGTCAGTACCTGGAGATAAACTACTGCTCTCATAACTTTGTTTTTTGAGATAGGGCCTTGCTGGAGTGCAGTTGGTGATATAACTCACAGCAGCCTTGAACTTCTGCCAGAAAGAAAGCCTCCCGCCAAGACAACAGGTGCACACCGCCACGCCTTGTAGAGACAAGGTCTTGCTATGTTGCCTAGGCTCATCTCCAAACTCTGGCCTCAGGTGATTCACCAATCTTGGCCTCTCAAAGTACTGGGATTACAGGTGCAAGCCACAACACCCACCATTTATGTTTTAAGTGGTTAACTAAGTATCACCCTCTTGATCACAATCTGCTGAAAACTGATATAGGAACAAGCAAGCTCATGGGAGCCTAAAAACGTGCTGATACAGGCAGCAGATACACTCCACCCACCAAAACTAGCCTGTACACACTCTGACTGGTCCCTGCTACCAGTCTGCTCCCAGGGGAGAGAATACCTGAACTCTGCCACTGAAGGGACAGCCATGTTAGTCCAAAGCACTGAGTTGAGGTCCTGAAGCTGCTGGGCTCTCTCAACCCACTCTCCCAGGGTGACGTGGGAGGAGGACAAGATGGGAAGGCTGCTCATATCCCAGGAGCTTGATCTGCAGCAGCCAGTGACAACTTCAAAGCAGCACTTAGAGAATACAGGTCTACTGAAGCTGCCGGGGCCCTGACAGATAAAGAGAAGAACCAAGTAACTTTTAAAAAGTAAATGATTCCAACAAGTAGTATGAGGACATTCAGAAAGAAGAAGCAATAGAAAAAGAAGGTCCAGCATGCTTGGAACAAGCAAGCACCAGGCAGAGCTGCTATCAAAAGCAGAAGGCTCAGGTGACAGCAAGCCTCAAGAAATGAGGAACAACAGGCAGGAGGAAATCCCTTAAACCTGAGGACCAGGGAGACCATTTGTGCAGAAGACAAAGTGTCACACTGAAGGAAGACGAGAGCTGGATAGAGGGAAAGGAGTGACAGACAAACTTAAGAGCCAGGGACACAGTCTGCCAAGCCTATGCCCCTTGGACTGTTAATCTGGGCCACAGTAACAGTGCCTCACAGAGGACTGGGTGGTCAAATACTAGTGAAAGCAAATCTACATACCCCACACAGTGCTTAGGGAGCCACACATTCAAAGGCTTTGAGAGTTGTTTTACCATAAAGAAAGCCCTTTGACAGAGCACCAGAACAGAATAGACTGCAAATAAATCCATAAACACTTGTGGGAATGAGGTGTATGATGAAAGTGGCATTCAAAATGAGAGGAGAGGGTGGCGCCTGTGGCTCAAAGGAGTGGGGCGCTAGCCCCATATGCTGGAGGTGGCAGGTTCAAACCCAGCCCCAACCAAAAAAAGAGTAGAAAGCATGAATTCGTCAAAATGAATTAAATTCTAATTTAATAAAACTACACACTGAAATACACACACAGATGGACAAAGATTAACACAAGGATAGTCACTGCAGCCATGCTTGTTATGGGGGTGGAGGGGCAGGGCAAGAAGCCTCCCATTTATCACTAAAAAAGTGATTAAATTCTGACACATCATTGCTAAGGAATATCTTAAAAAGAATAAGCTATAACGACATGTGTAGCAGCCCTTATAGCCTACAGCTAGGAGGAGTGAGAGTAATAAGAAATACCCGTATAGCTCAATAATGGAACACCTTGGTGGAAAGGGCATGGAGAGGGATTTAGCTCTTCTAACAAGCATGAGAGCTCTTGAGATGAGAGCAGTGGTGAATTGGCAGTCTCTACGCCTGTGGTGGTGAGAGGCACGAGATCAGCCTTATATTAGGCTGGAGGAGCAGGCAGTCGGGAGCATGCACATTCTATCACAGACCCGCTCACTCTGACTCTGTCTCCTCTGCTGCCTGCGGAACGCCAGCACGGTGTCTCTCTGCTGACCATGACCAAGCTCTGCTAAAGACTAAGATCTATCTTTCTAAGAAGACTGCTTTACTCTCTCTAAGACTCTCTCTCTCTCTCTCTCTCCAGCTAAAGTAAAGCCCTCAGGCACCTGAGAGAAATTGTTCCTGAGCAAGGTAGGTAACAGTCTGCGTCTGGAACCTAGTTAAGCCGGGACCAAGATCTGACCAGTCCCCAGGCCCCGACAAGCGGTGGCAGCAGTGGGCTGTGACAGACATGTATGCACTGTCATGACATATTTAGGGACGTACTTAAATCTACATATGTATTTAATAAAAAAAATGTAATTTTTTCCAATTAATTCTATATTATACATACACACGGTTCTATACTGTTTAAATTTGTTATAAAAAACTATAAAAATTTGAAGACTTTTTACATGAAACATTTTTACTTATCTCACATATCAATGACCTTTACTGACAGTATATATACTAGGATCCTAAAAAAATAAAGTATTGTAATAACCTATTTGGTCATTACTCTATGCTGGGAATAAATATTAACTGTTAGATCTACCAAGAAATATCTTCTTTCTGTCAAAACACATTTTTTTTTATTATTTTTGAGACAAGGTCTCAAGCTGTTACCCTGGGTAGAGTGCTGTGGCATCGCAGCTCACAGCAACCTCCAATTCCTGGGCTCAAGCGAGTCTCCTGCCTCAGTTTCCCAAGTAGCTGGGACTACAGGCGCCCGCCACAATGCCCAGCCATTTTTTGGTTGCAGCCATTATTGTTGTTTGGTG
>CAUYON010177541.1:0-15900 GCA_963573935.1 Arctocebus calabarensis | reverse complement strand
GCATGTGTGTCTATGAATAAGCTTAATGATAAATTAGCTTGGGCATTTATTTATTTATTTATATTAAATCATAATTGTTTACATTGGTGCAATCATGGGGCACAATGTGCTGACTTCATATACAATCTGAAGTATTTTCATTGAACTATTTAATATAGCCTTCATGGTCTTTTAATCACTATATGAAGACATTTATATTCTACATTTAGTAACTTTCACTTGTACCCTTCTAAGATGCACTGTAAGTGTGATCCCACCAATCACCCTCCCGCCACCCATCCTCCCCCCCTCAAACCCCTCCCTTGTCCCTTTCTCCATATTCTGGTGCTGTAATTGGGTTATAGCCTTCATATGAAAGCTATAAATTAGCTTCATAGTAGGGTTGAGTACACTGGATACTTATTCTCCATTCTTGAGATACTTTGCTAAGAAGAATATGTTCTAGCTCCATCCAGGTAAACATGAAAGAGGTAAAGTCTCCATCTTTCTTTAAGGCTGCACAGTATTCCATGGTGTACATGTACCACAATTTATTAATCCATTCTTGGGTCGATGGGCACTTGGGCTTTTTCCTTAACTTAGCAATTATGAATTGGGCTGCAATAAACTTTCTGGTACAGATATCTTTATTGTGGTGTGATTTTTGGTCTTCTGGATATATACCTAGTAAAGGAATTATAGGATCGAGTAGCAGATCTATTTTTAGATCTCTAAGTATTCTCCAAACACCCTTCCAAAAGGAATATATTAGTTTGCATTCCCACCAGCAATGTAGAAGTGTTCCCTTTTCTCCACATCCACACCAACTTCTCTGGTTTTGGGATTTTGTTATGTGGGCTAATCTTACTGGAGTTAGATGATATCTCAAGGTAGTTTTGATTTGCATTTCTCTGATGATTAAGGATGATGAGCATTTTTTCATGTGCTTGCATAGCTTGGGCTTTTAGAACTGGATCAATTAACCCTAGCATGACAACTGCGATTTTGAAACAATTTTGCAGTTAATAGTTGTAAGGAATATATATATTTTTTTTCCTTGTATGCATGAGGAGGAAATTTTATTTGAGGATTTAAAGACCAATTCAGAAATCCCTCAACCACTGTAAAATAAGAAAAAAATACTAAGTCCCTTTTTTTTTCCCTACAAGTTTATCAATTTTTTATTATACTTTTCACTGCTTTGACTATCAGTGTTTCAAGCCAAAGCCTTTATAATCTATTTCAACGCAGCAAAGCTATTATCTCGCCTTCTGAAAATACTGGCTTCCATGAGATGATTATGATAAATTATCTTGAAGAATTCCTTGGTGCGGTCTCTTTCAAAGCAAGCGATAGGAAATGGAATGTGGGCATCTTTGTTCCATTCACTGAGCCACAGGTTTTTAATTCAACAAAAAATTGTGAGTACATATTCTGTGCCAGGCACTGTTCTGAGTGCAAGGGACAAAAAAGAAGATGAAAGTCATTGTCACCAGAGAGTTCTCTCTCTTGTTAATTAAAAAATGGACAGGAAATGTTATTATACATGCAATAAAAGTATTGTGTACAGACCTGAAAGCAGCACAAAAAAGGGAAAGACCTCCCTGGAGGAACAGACAAGAAACGATTTACACGATGTTATCTAAAGTGGGTTGTGAAGGGTAAGAGTTTTCATAACAGTAAAAATCTCATTTGCCCGTAACTGTATTTAATTTCCAACTTCAGGTATAAACACAATGAAAATGTTTCTGCCCTAACATGGGAGGGATAGTAAGATTTAATTTCATAGTTATAATTTAATAGTTATAACAGCCTTAGAGCAGTAATAGATTTTTAACAATTTAACTTCATGATAAATATTTCACATTTTCCAGGTAAAGGCTGATAAAGATTTAAGACTAAATGTGTGCCTAAAGCAGTAGATTTTAGCTGTTCAAAGCACTTAGAGATACCTGGAAAAAAAACAAGAAGGGTTATAGTGTCTGAGTTAAAATGTGGAAGATCTATATTATCTGACGTGGGTAAAGATCTTCATTACCTGAAATATTTATGGACTATCTACTGCACACAAGAGATAATTCCAGGCTCCTAAAAGAGGGAGATGAGAGGAATTTCTCTTTCATTAAGAGGTTCACAGAGTCGTTAGAGAATTTACTAACTCACGATCACATGAATAAGGATTACAGCAGAGGTAACCCACGGATGCAGAAGTTAATAAAGAGACACAACCAAGAAATGAAGGGTCAAGCAAATCTTCTCAGAGAAAGGGTATTTGAGGTAAAGCTAAAGAGTTAGAGACAGCCATTTAAAAGGAACTTGGAAGAGCAGTTTAAGTAAAAGAAATAGAACTTACTGATGCTACAAGGCAGATAGCCAGGTCAATTATTTGGAAAAATGCAATATACGCAGACATACTTCGTGGGGGACCACCCAGGAAAAAAACTCATATTTTATTTTAAGCCATTTCAATTTTAGATCACTACGCCATATTTCATGTGTGTGCATGTGTGTATATGTGTGTAAATGATATTGGATAAAATAAAAAATTATTAGAAAGAATTTGCATGAGCCAATCTGTATTGAAATAGCTTTTTTTTTTGGAGACAGAGCCTCAAGCTATCACCCTGGATAGAGTGCTGTGGCATCACTGCTCACAGCAACCTCCAGTTCCTGAGCTCAAGTAAGTTTCTTGCCTCTGCCTCCCAAGTAGCTGGGACAACAGGCACCCGCCAAAATATGCCTGGCTATTTTTTGGTTGCAGCCGTCATTGTTGTTTGGCGGGCCCAGGCTGGATTCGAACCCGCCAGCTCAGGTGTATGTGGCTGGCGCCTGAGCCCGTTGAGCCACAGGCGCCGAGCCAAAATAGACTTTGTTTTAGCCACAAGGCTGTGTCTCTTTTATGCTTAGTGTTGAAGTTAATCATTAACAAAATATTATGGCCAGGATGGGGGAAAAAATCTATGTAATACTATATACCAAGCACAATTTTTTGGTACTTATCAGTTGAAACCTTTGGATGAAAGTATACCAAGGCCTCGTTCAGGCCTGAAGGTAAACAGGGGCATGTTTAATCAGTGTTGTCTTAACACTATCAAATCTGATCATAATCCTTTAAGACACTATTTATTTTGCATTAGGCTAAGATCCAGGGAAACAAAATCCCTCACATCAATGATGGCTAACATTTATTAAGCACTTACAGCATGTACTCCACCACCGATTCACTTCATACGTATAAATTCATTTAATCCTTGTAGCAATCCTGTACGGTGGACACTAAGGCACTAGAAAATGAGGCAATACGTGTAGGGTTGGCAGCTAGTGGGGCTTCCCACTTTGGCCGTCGGCTCTAGGAGAAGTCTTCTGGCCAGCTGTACAACAGAACCTGGCAGTTAACTTTCTATGCTAAATTATTCATAGGACAATATCAGCTGTGTCTGGAATGCCTTAAAGAGGGCTAATACATATTTAAATACTATTCAAATAAACAGTCCAGATAATGCATGAGGCTACAGCAACGTCTGTTTAGCACCCCTACTTTGGAGCCAATCAGAGCTGTTTTCATTCAACACTGTAACTCTTAACTCGTGACTTTATAAACTCTCTCTCCTACACTTTCTACATTCTATATCCCAACCCTGTTTAATTTTCGTGTATGCCAAATGTAGGATAGAAAAAAAGACTACGGTTTGAAAGTTTCACAGAGCCAAATCCTATTGTCCCTGATTTTTGCCCAAATAAACCAATCATCTCTCAGCTTCAGGAATCTCATCCCTAAAGTGGAAATACATAAAATAACATATATTTGGTAGTCTGTTCTGACATCATTGAGATGGTGACGCAGGATGGCATAGGAAATGTGGGGGCTATGCCCTAAATATCCTCACAGGAGGGTTTTTATACTATTTATACATTTTTTTTAGAAAAAGGAAAGCCTATTACATATTGTTCCAAGTCATTATTTTAAATTTCTTCATCATTTTTATTTTTAAATGTTATAATGAGTGTTTTATAAAAGACCAATTGAGAGGCCAGGCCCAATGGCTCACACCTATAATCCTAGCACTCTGGGTTGCCGAGGAGGATGGATTGCTTGAGCTCAGGAGTTCAAAACCAGCCTGAGCAAAAGATTGAGATCAGATCTCTAAAAACAGCCAGGCAGGTGTTGTGGCTGGCACCTGTAGTCCCAGCTAGGCAGGGGGCTGAGGCAAGAGCATCACTTGAGCCCAGGAATTTGAGGTTGCTGTGAGCTACGACACAGCGATGCAAGAGGACACAGCATGGCACATTACCCAGGGTGACAAAGTGAAACTCTGCCTCAAAAATAATAAAATAAAATATCAATTGAGGCATTTACGTTTTTTCCACCTTTCTGATACAAATCAATACTTACGTAATCCTTGTAAAAATCTTTACTTCCTCAGACCGCATTACTCAAAATGGAAATTTTTTCAGGCAACGTGTACAAATTTGTTGAGAATAAGAATATATCTTATCAAATGGCCTTCAGAAAGTGTAACATGTATTCTCACCAGCAACAATAAAACCGGACCTATTTCACTCAATGACTACGCTCATATTTTTAAAAATTTGCCAACTTTATGGAGGAAGTCGTGTTTTATTGTTGTTTTCAAGTTTGCATTTCACTGAGTACTTGGAATGTGAATATTAATTAGATGCTTTTTTCCATTTCTCATACATCTCTGTTTTGTTTGTTATACAGAATTTTGATTTTATGGTAAAAATGTACGTTTTGTTTATGCTAGAAAACTATAATATCTCTTTGTCCCCAATACTTTTTGTTATGTTTGCACACTTCTAAAGCAACAGGCTACTTGTCCATTATAATTTATGCTTCGTATGTTTTATATATTCAATCTACAAGAAAGTAAATAACCAGTAACTGATTGACCATTTTGAAAATGCAAACTTAATACCGCACAGGTAAAAGGATTCTTCTTTTTCAGCTCATCAATGAGTTGGTCCACCAGACAGTGAAGTAGCAAATCTGTACTTGAAGTAGCTGCATGGGTCAATCGATTTGTATTTGGCAGATATTTTTAAATAATTGTTTAAGAAAAACAAGTTTAGCTTTGTATAATGATATTTTTTTCATCTCCTTCTCCTCCATACTAATAAACATAGTAGGAATACATCCTCCATGGCCAATGAACCAGTCATAAGTCTTCTACGTTCTTTTTTTAAAAGTGATTTAGTCTTTGACTAAGATGATTGATTATATTTAGTTGATCATAGTGCTTTTATTTTAAATATTTTACATTTTCATTGTACATTTCTTTTTAAATTTTTAATGTATAAAGCTAATTGTCCATTTGGAAAAGAGCACCTTACTAGGACTAATTGTATTAGTTTATTTTAAGCACATAAAAAATAATATTTTAGGGGTACCACCTGTGGCTCACAGGAGTAAGGAGTAAGGTGCCAGAGTAAGGTGCCAGTCCTATATGCCAGAGGTGGCAGGTTCAAACCCAGCCCCAGCCAAAAATTGCAAAATAATAATAATAATAATAAATAAATAATGTTTTGTTTTAAGTTTCCATAACTACAAAAGTCAGAATAAGTTAATTAAGTTGCAGGCTGGTAAATTGGTTAAAAACTTGATTACAAAGTCCCAAACTTGGATTTAATATATAAGAAAAAATATGTATGAAAATATATGTATCAAATTTAATACATTCCTTGCCAGAATTAAAGAAAATAAAATGATATAAAATATCAATAGGCAAACATTATTTTTAAATAAAAAATATATGTAAATTTAAATCCATTTGAATAGATATTTGATTATAATAACAGAACATTATCTGACCTCTTAGAGTAATGAAGTAGCTTACATAATTTAAATCTTAGAAATAATAGTCCTTTATAGTATTCTGAAGAACCCAGTTCAATTAGTATTAATCACAATTTTATCATGATCTGGTAGCATGAAAAAAATTTCTTAAATCAAAAGAATTGTTTTAATTTTTGTAGATCAGATCACGGTATATATAACATTTGAGTATCCTTGGCTACATATTTTAAACATAACTGTGATAATTAGAAAATTCTTAGTAATTATATTATCATAATAGAGAGTGTGTTTGAAAGCATAAATAGATAAAATAATCCCATTCACGGTTACTCTTCAAGGGCTCCCCATTCCAATAGAGACACACATAACTCCATGGGATAGTGCAATTCATATAATTTTTATATGAATTATTTTTGTGTGGTTTAAACTAATTACATAATTTCTTTTATGGTTATGTATACATATATAATGGGCTAATCAAGCAATCATCAAACGTATTTCCTAATAAAATGGAGAACGTATACACTGAAACACATAAGCTTATTTTAATATATTTTATAATTTTCCTTGATAGAAAATTAGTATGAACCTATTTTATCATAGACTATGGATGTACATGCCTATAATTTTTCAGAGGTCAAAAGACTTTTCCCTTTTTATTTGGGGAACAAATGGACGCCAACAATAATACATCAATAAGATATACTATCTAGACATTTAAAATTCAAGAAAATATAACTTATTTTCTTACTACCCTCAAGAGACCAAAGCATTATTCCATCTATAATACATTCTATTAATTTTTAACACTGGTCCTGAGCCCTTTTATTTGCTTTTCTTTTCTTTTCTTTTTTTTTTTTTTTTTGAGACAGAGCCTCAAGCTGTCACCCTGGATAGAGTGCTGTGGCATCACAGCTCACAGCAACCTCCAATTCCTGGGCTCAAGCGAGTATCCTGCCTCTGCCTCCCAAGTAGCTGGGACTACAGGCACCCGTTACAACGCCCGGACATTTTTTGGTTGCAACCATCATTGTTGTTTGGCAGGCCCGGGCTGGATTCGAACCCGCCAGCTCAGGTGTACGTGGCTGGTGCCTTAGCCCGCTGAGCCACAGGCGCCGAGCCTATTTGCTTTTCAATTACAATACTAACTCTAATATACAGTGTCATGCTGCACAGAGGCTGGAAACAGCTCAAGGAAGATGATGAGAATCCTTGGTGTGTACAGGGTTTAGTTTTGGCTGCATTCTCTATATTTTTTTGAGGGAAATGCTCGTGTTAAGAGAAAGGGCATTTGTACTTACAATACGATAATAAAGATGTAGACTTTATCAGCACTCCCTGGCATTGAGTCAAGATTGTGAGAACCTTCCAAAAATAAGTGTACAGTTACCTACAGAAAAGCCACCTGCATTAAGACCAACCTTCTTTTTTTCTAATCAACCCAGCTCATGGATCAGAATAAAGCTAAAACCCGGTTGACTTGTGTCCGTTTGTGCCAATGCCTCTTTGCTGGGGTCCTCAGCCTCTGTGCCAGCTATCTTTCCCTATCACGGCTTCCTATTTTTCTTACAGTAAGCAAGGTTTTAAATCAGACCACAGTCTGGGGAGCTGCCAAGGAAGCTATGGCACGACAAAGTAATATACCCCACTGTGCCACAAAGTAATTCATTTCTGAACAGCTCATTGTATTTCCTCTAAATTAGCAAGATTTAAAGGTGGCTTACAACCAACCAACGAGATTATTACTTAATGTGGGTTAACACATAGTTGTTGTTTTAAACAGTTGGCACGTTTATTGAAAATCTATCCACTTTTGCATCTGATAAAGCTGCTACTTGGGTGTGAAACTCTCGAGACATGTGGCTAGATATAAACTTGTGTTTAATAAACTTTTAGAGAAATGCCACATGTGACATAATAGACCCCATTTTGCACTGCAGCACTCTATCCCTCCCCACATCAAACAAGAATCGTTTTTGCTCAGCCAAACCCTGGTCTCCCATCTGAGGACACCAGAGAGAATGTGGCTTTCTTTTTACAGGAGTGCAAACGTTGCCTATTAATTTTCCAATAACATTTTTATTAGCAGTTTCTCAAAAGGTATGGTATATATTGCCGATTAGATATTTTATCGACACTTTCTGCTAATTTCTTCAACCCTTAACCCATGGAAGACTACTGATGGGGTAACGTAATCCTTCTTCTAGAGTAAGGACATGGAAAGCTTAGCAATAGCTTCTCCAACTACTGGGTGGGAGTTCTAAAGTTTTATAAAGGAAGACAAGGCTTTTGTGGATATCATTTTAAAAAATCAGCAAATAGGGCGGTGCCTGTGGCTCAAAGGCATAGGACGCCAGCCCCATATACTGGAGGTGGCAGGTTCAAACCTAGCCCCTGCCAAAATCTGCAAAAAAAAAATCAGCAAATGTTTTTTTCTTTTTGTAGAACATGTGAAACTTACAAATGTGTGTCTGGGAAGTTAGACAACTCAGTCAGAAAGTTGGTTTGACATTAACTCTCTTAGTGGTTTTTACCCTCATGTACCTTTTAATTAATCTTTTTCTTATTTAAATTTATGTCCATAATAATATAAATCTATGCTGGTCCATTTTAAATAGCTCATCATTTAGGTCATTCACTTCAAGTTTAAGACAGTGAGTTGTTTTTGAATATATACTTAAATGAATCATTTTTTCCTATATAAATATTGTGTGGTAAGTTACACAGTGCATGTTACCTGCCAGAATAATGTAAAGGTGGGAAAACAATACATTTCTTAGTATTTTTAAAATTTACTAAAGTAGTAAAAAATAAAACTAAGTACAAATTTTACAGTATAGTGATGTTTAATGTATTTCAAATAATTTAGAAGGAAAATGTAATTACTTAAACATATAACATACAAATATGAGATTGTTTTGTAATTCTTTATATTTTATATAAAATAAATTTGCGAGTCCAAAAAATTCAAAAAATGCCTGTTTAAATGAAATGTAGCTCTTGGCTGGGCACAGTGGCCCATGCCTATAATCCCAGCTCCTCAATGTGGGAGAATCTCTTGAAGCCAGGAGTTTGAAAGCAGACGAGGCAACTTAGTGAGAATATACGTCTACCAAAAATTCAAAAATTAAATAAAAATGTTAAAATCTGGGCTCTCGGTGATTTTGTGACGTACTTGGAGTAGGATCTTTTCTTCCAATGAAAGCCAAATATAGTAACTGTTAACTAGGATCCTGCTTTGGTTGAACTTGAAATGAGAGGGCTGACCGGCTAGCCATGGGCTGGGCCCATTCTTCACCAACCTGCTCCCATTGTGTTCCCCAGCGAAAACAATCTGAAAACCACCGGTAATCCACAGCAGTCCAGAGAAGTCTACCCACATCCCCGTGTTTCCTGCAAAAGGAAGCTTGATTTCTAACCCTACACATTCATTTTATTTGGATAGTGATTTATTTATGGATAGAGCTTTGATTCTAATATATGTGTGTGTGTGTGAACATATATATGTCTATGTTAATTGCATAAACCTAAGTGTCAGTGGACTACAAAAAAGCAAACATTGGTTTTAAAGTGATTTTTGCTTTCCTCATGTCCACATGGAAGGGACACACTATTAAACCTGGTTCTCTATCAACCCAACCCTTTTATTTATGTCCATTCTTACTAAGTATATTAGAAAAATTCACTTTACATTTGGGTTCATTAGCTTATTAATTACCCGCCTGAGAAAGTTGAAACCCTTTGGCAGGGAACCTGTGTGCCATTTTCTATGATACAATAGAGTCTGTTTTTGCATTTTAGTGAACAGAGGAGATATTTTCCCCAAAAAAATACATATAGAGTCAGGAATGATGATTTGAAAAGCATAGTAAAACTTAAGATAGTTCTGAAAATCTGTCTTTGATAAAAGACTTTCATTAGGATTGAGTTGAAGACAAACAATGTACATAATTGTGTTCCATTTGGAAAATGTTCATTGAGAATTTTTTATATAAAATTATTTAGCAGGGTTCTAGGAAAATTGCAAAAATTGATACGCTTAGGAGCTAATTAGAAGTTAATGATGATTAGGAGCTAATTTCTCCCCATCAGGTTTGGTGAGAGCAGGGCCAGGAGACCTACTTTCTACCAAGAAAACAGTTTATTCATAAGAAATGCTATGTGTAGTTCTGTAAAGGTAATTTTATGTTATTTTACTCTGGTAAATTACAAAGGCTATATAACATGAATGCAGAATAATCTAAGAGTAAATTATAATGGTTTTATTTGTATAAGTTTAGACTACAGAAAGAAAATTTCAGTGAAAACCATTTTGGCTCACCATTCTTTGGATTTATATAGGACACTGAATGTACAATTTTGGATATCAGCTCTATAACTCCTTTTTAGAGAAATGTCTTGAGTTTTAAATTGTATTTATTGATATGGTGAATAAACATTGCACTTGGGTTAATAACCATTGTAAAATACTTAAGCAGTGGAAGAAATACACACAGAAAGAAATGACTATCATTTAAAGTAGAAAACATGTAATAAATACTAGTTTAGAGCAGGGGTTCTCAACCTTGCTAATGCCTCCTAATGCTGCGACCCTTTAATGCAGTTCCTTATGTTGTGGTGACCCCCAATCATAAAATTATTTTCATTGCTTCTTCATAACTAATTGTGCTGCCGTTATGAATCATAATGTAAATATCTGATATGCGGGATGTATTTTCATTGTTACAAAGGGGTCGCGACCGACAGATTGGAACCACTGGTTTAGAGGAACAAACAAAAAGAAGATACAGGGGATAATTCAGATAAACTTAGGGAGAGACACCTTTTGTAGACAGTAATTGCTCTGGCCCTTAAATGACAGGTAGATTCAGGATTAATGAAAACAACTTCATAATAATGCCCTACAGAGAGTGGAACAGAAAATGCACATGACTCCACAAATATTTACAACTGTAGATCTGAGTTTAAAAACACCTGTGTGCATATGTTGTTTCAATCAGTAACAATCGAGTTTTTTTCCTTGGACTTGAGCCATGGCCGTTTGAGTTAAGATGAACCTTCATCTTCAGAGGGCAGTGATAACGTAACTCTGAGATGTCACGCTTCTGTTTCTCACTTATTAATTATTTATGTTTGCAAAGCACATTTGTTTGGGTCTATATCCTTCTCTTGCAGATATGGAACAAGCATGACTGTGGTATCTGCTTCCCAGCCACCCTGACGAAACAGATTCTCTGATCAGAGTTGAAGGCTCTTTCCATCAGACAAATTGATTGCAAGTGACATTTGACAAAGTGGCTAATCAGAGCAGCAGTCAGCTCCCTTCAGGGCAGACATCATCCAATCAGACCCTCACTGGCCAAGGGAGATAAAATTAGAAGAAAAGAGCCAGGAACACTCTTCACCACACTCCTTAATGAGATAAACTAACATCTAGATTGGATCAATAAATTTTTCCACTTAAGTATGTGGCTTGGCATGAATGCAGAAGACTGCTGTAGTCTTTAACGCTCCCCTTCACACACCCTCATATGTGGATGGCATTCTATTAAGTTACGCTGCTAGCATCCTTACCTACATCAAGGAATTTCTATGGTGGCTACTTTCTTTCAGATGGATTTCCATTCTGTAGACAAGAGCATTTTAATACATAGAGTACACATTTCTTTCAAAACTAAAGCAATGGAATTTTCACTTTCCAGTTAAAGAAGTCTAACATTGTGCATGCTGAGTACTTTTCTGTGTCAACCATGGATCATTGAAAAATGGGAAGGAAGTGGATAAACCAGTATGGGACTTAATAGTGAAATTAATGTACTAGCTAAAATAAACATCAAACTAATGAGCATGCAAGTTCATTTCCCAAAATTATTTTTACATTTACTTATTTTTATCAATATGGCCTTTGGATTCTTACTCTACAGTGAGTTATAATCCATTATTAGTGTTATTTATTTTGGTACTAAAATAGTCCCAGATTTAGCCAGTGAAGCATCTGGAAATTGACCCCTGTGCTTTTCTGCTACATTCCCATCATTCTTTAAGTTCTTCCTCACCTTCTAGGAGATCAAGATATTCTAGGCTTATCTTTTTCACCTACTGTCCCAATCTAAGAGTTGTGATTCTTTTACCTGCAGAATAACATGCTAGATATACTAGAGATCAAAATGCTAAATATACTCAGTGCCTCTGATATGGAGATCCTAGGTTCTCTCAGCAGACAGAGCCAAGATACAGATGATACGGATGTGATTATAGTTATGGGTATATAAATAATCTGATACAAATATTACTAAAACCAATCTGACATTACAGGGCACATGCTAGCCTTCCTCCTTCACATATTTGTAACTCTCCTTGTTAACAGTGAGAAAATGTCTCCTCTTATATTCTCAGTATAATTAATTTGCTTAATCCTAGAATACACAGAAAGAACTTTCAGAATTGTTCATTCATATCACTAGAAAAAAAACCACTGAAAAACATAGTAACTAGAGTGTAATATTTGTTTATGGTGCACTTTTATGTAAGATTTACATACATGAATATAAATGCCTACTACCCTATGATGTTTCTAAGGTTCTTCATACATACACACACACAATGACTTCTTCTTCTGTATCTTTCCATTCTAGGTGTGGACTATTTTTTTCCTGCATATTTCCATATAGAGAATGGAAATACACACTATATACTATAAAAATTAAGGGGAACTAATTCTATATATAGTGTTGTTGAAAATAAAAAGTGTACATTGCGTAAAGTGTGACAAAGGAACATACTCATGTAATCCACATTTTAAAAAAGATTTTAAATATTTCCATCATCCCAGAAATTCTTCTAGTGTCTCTTCTAAGTTAAAGCCTATCATCAAAGGAAACCACTTTTCTAATCTTTCTCTCCTTAGATTTCTTTCTTTCTCTTTTTTTTTTTTGGTAGAAATTCATATAAATTCAATCATGTGATGTACAGTCAAAGGTGATTGTTTGGCAATATATTAACTTTGATTATGAGTGTTACTTAGGTATTCCAAAACATCTTCAAAGAGAGAACACCAACCTAATATCTTGAAATAACATAATAAAAAAATTTACTAAGAGTTTGTATTTCACTGACCTAGCCCAATAGTATAGGGTTATTCAGGAATGTTTATGCTAAAGAGAGATCTTGTAATCTGTGCTATGCTGTTTATGCAAAAATAAGTCTTTCATTCTGAGAACTTCATTATTTTCAACAACCCTGTCTATAAAGTCTGTATATTTCTATGGCTCCATTAATGAGTGTCTACGTTGGAAACTCAGTTACATAATTATAAAATTTTATCATCTCAAAACACTTAAAATGGCTATTATCAAAAGACAAAAAATAACAGTTGCTGTTATATCACAGAGATAGCTGTACCTCCATATTCATTGCAGTATTCACAATGTAGAATCAATTGAGATGTCCATCAACAAATGAATGGATAAATAACATGGGATAGATAGATATCAAACATTATTCAGTAATTCAAAACCATATAATCCTGTTTTTTGAATCAACATGGATGGCACTGGAGGTCATCTTGTTAAGTGATATCAGCCAAGCACAGATACACAAATATCACATGTTCTCAATCACTTTGGGAGCTAAAAAGGTGGATCTCTTGAAAGCAGAGAATAGAAATATGGTTACCAGAGGCAGAGAAGAGATTGGTAAATGGGTACAAAAGTATGGTTATATAGAAGGAATAAATTCTAGTGTTCAGTAACATAGTAGGTGACTACAAGTAATAATTATTGAACATTTCAAAATAACTAGAAAAGAAAATTTGGAATGTTCCCAACACAAAGAAAGGATAAATTTTTGAGGTGATTTTTATACCCCAATTACCCTGATTTAATAATTATACATTGTACACACGCATCAAAATATCACATATATACCATAAATATGTATAATTATTATTAGCAAAAGATGAGAAAAAGTCAGATATTCTCTAACCAGGTTCAAAAATTAAACTGGATTCATTTGTGATGACAGATTTAAATATAAAAATAAAAATATCTGTTTATAATTTACTTCTGAAGTAAAATACAAAGATAATATGATATCGATAAGATATAATATCTATAAGATAATATAAAGAGAAATTAATATAAAGATATATCTAAGCATAGTTCTCATTTATGAAAAGCATGTAGAACTGTTTGGATATAAGAAAAGAAAACTGTACCGCTGGCTTAAAGTATTAATGAGTTCTTTTGGTGCGAGACCAGAAGGATGAAAAGACTGAAGACAAAGAAGGGAAAAAGATTTAAAGAAGAGAGAAAAAAGAGAGAGAGAGAGAAGACAAGGTGAGTAAAAGGAAATATTGAGAAAAAGAAGGCAGGCACTGAAAGAAAGAGAGAGGAGAAATATAGGTGTTTAGTAGGGTACTATGGCCCAACCTTAAAGGCCCCCAACTTCTGGGGGTGCTGAGTTGGGTGATTCCCTTGAGGTCAACAGCTCTTTGCCAGCCAGCTCAGACACAATACTTTTAAAGAGCAAGAAGAAGTGAAAGGAATATTAGGGTAAGGAAACAGATACAAGAAAACACTCATAAAGAAGAATCAGCAGAAAAATCCTGGCAACATGAAATCCCATGCCAGAGTAACCCCTTCTAGGGATCGTGAGATAGCTATCACAGAAGATTCCCCCTATAAAGAAATGTTAGAAATGACAGAAGGGGAATTTAAAATAATATGAAAACAATGAAGGAAATTGCTGAGAAAGTGGAAAATAATCAAAAAGCAATGAAAGAAATTGCTGAAAAAGTAGAATAAAATAAAAAAAAGAAAAATTGCTAAAAATGTGGATAATAACCAAAAGGAAATTCAAAAACAGAATCAAGAGATGAATGGTATCAAAAATACAGAAAGGATATAGCAGAGCTGAAGGAACTGAAGCAGTCAATTAGGGAACTTTAGGATGCAATAGAAAGTATCAACAACAGATTAGACCATGCAGAAGAAAGAATCTCAGAGGAAGACGATAAAACTCTTGAGACAAGTCAGATAGTTAAAGTGGCCGAAAAGAAGAGAGAGAAAGCAGAATGTTCACTGACAGAGTTATGAGACTCTATGAAGCATTCAATCATGAGTTATAGTTATCCCAGAAGCGGAAAAAGAATGTCCCCAGAGGAATGGAAGCCATTCTAGAGAATATTATACATGAAAATCTCCCAAATATCACCAAAGATTCTGACATACTCCTTTCAGAGGAATATCGGTCCCCTGGTCACCTCAACTCAAACAGAACTTCTCCAAGGCATATTTATGATGAAGTTATCGAAAGTCAAGACAAAAGAAAAGATCTTGCAAGCTGCCAAGAGTAAGCGCCAACTGACCTACAGGGGCAAACCTAACAGGATGACTGCAGACATCTCTAATGAAACTTTTCAAGCCAGAAGACAATGGTCATCTATCTTTAACCTACTTAAACTGAATAATTTTCAGCCCAGAATTCTATACCCTGCAAAGCTAAGCTTTATAATTGATGGAGAAATCAAAACTTTTATTGATATGCAAACATTAAGGAAATTTGCCACAACAAGACCAGTTTTGCAGGAAATATTTCAACCTGTCCTACACACTGACCATTATAATGGACCTTCAGCAAAGTAAATAACCAGAAATTATAGGACAGAACCTTGTTTCCACAATGACGCATAAGAGAAAACTAACCAATGGACTTTTACAAATTAAAATGAATAGAATGCTATCACACTTATCAATTAGCTCAATAAATGTCAATGGCTTGAATTCCCCACTGAAAAGGCATAGATTGGCTGATTGGATTAAAAAACACAAACCATCTATTTACTGTCTGCAGGAAACACACGTCACATCAAAAGACAAATTAAAACTCAGAGTTAAGGGTTGGAACTCAATTTTTCAGGCAAAAGGAACTCAGAAAAGAGGAGTTGCAATCTTATTCTCAGATACATGTGGATTTAAAGCAACTAAAGTCAAAAAAGATAATGATAGTTACTTTAAGAAAACTTTCAAAGAATCCCACTGTCATCCTAGAACTCTGGGAGGCCAAGTTGGGTGAATTGCTTGAGCTTAGGAGTTCAAGACCAGGCT
>CAUYON010177540.1:0-32932 GCA_963573935.1 Arctocebus calabarensis | reverse complement strand
GTACACCTGAGCTGGTGGGTTCGAATCCAGCCCGGGCCCGCCAAACAACAATGACGGCTGCAACCAAAAAATGGCCGGGTGTTGTGGCGGGTGCCTGTAGTCCCAGCTCCTTGGGAGGTGGAGGCAAGAGACTCGCTTTAGCCCAGGAATTGGAGGTTGCTGTGAGCTGTGATGCCACAGCACTCTATCCAGGGTGACAGCTTGAGGCTCTGTCTCAAAAAAAAAAAAGAAAAAAGAAAATGCCACGAAGGCTATGTTAACCAGTTTGATGAAAATATTTCAGATTGTATATGAAACTAGCACATTGTACACCATGATTGCATTAATGTACACAAATATGATTTAATAAAATAAATTAATTAAAAATTTTTTTAAAAGTACAGGCTACAGCATGATCAGGTGCTTGCATCCTGAAGGAGGGGACAGTTGGCTTTGCCCCAGAATATTACTCTAGGACAAGTAGCTTTTGAGAGGGGGGAGGGATGTGGAGAGGGGACTATCAAGGAAATATCTTTTTTTTTTGAGACAGAGTCTGACGTTGTCAATCTCAGTAGAGTGCTGTGGGGGTCATAGCTCACAGCAACCTCAAAGTCCTGGCCCCAGCCAACCCTCTTATCTCAGCCTCTCCAGTAGCTGGTACTGCAGGCATGTGTTACACGTCCAGCTAATTTTTCTGTTTTTTGTAGAGATAGGGTCTTACTCTTGCTCGGGTTGGTCTCGAACTCCTGAACTCGAGCAATCCACTCATCTTGGCCTCCTAGAATGCTAGGATATAGGCATGAGCCACCACACATGGGAATGTCATTTTCAAAAAAGCATGGAGTCTGGTTTGGCGCCTGTGGCTCAACGGGCTAAGGCACCAGCCACATACATCTGAGCTGGCAGGTTTGAATCCAGCCCAGGCCCACCAAACAACAATGATGGCTGTAATCAAAAAAAAAAAAATTGGCCGGGCGTTGTGGCAGGCATTGTCCCAGCTACTTGGGAGGCAGAGGCAGGAGACTCGCTTGAGCCCAGGAATTAGAGGTTGCTGTGAGCTGTGATGCTATGGCACTCTCTCCAGCAAGACAGTTTGAGGGTCTGTCTCAAAAAAAAAAAAAAAAAAAGGCATAGAGTCATGTAGTATTATGGAATACAAATACAGAATAAAACTAACCCTTCTTTCAAGGGACAAGCCTTTAGCTATTTGACAAAGTTATCATAGCCTTTCCCCCCATCCTTTCTCTAACATCTCGTCTTAGGCAGGCTCAACACACCCAGGTTCTCCAACCATTGCTCACTTGGTTGGCCGTGAGTCTCCCCAGGCTGTCTCTGAATGTGGTACCTTCTCTACTCATCCCAGCGGCGGGGAATACTCCTCTCTCTACATATGTTGCCACAGCCAGTACTTTAAGCCATAGCATAATGAAAACCTTATTTTAAAGCAGGTTATACTTTCCAGACTATAAGTCTATAAGTTATACTACAAATCAGAAAGGCTTCTCACCCACCTATGTAGTGATGCGTGGGGTTGGCTCATGGACATGGAAAAAGTATGTTGAGATGAGAACATGCGGCATAGAAATGATAAAAAGGATGTGAACTTACACAGGGATTCTGTGGACTTCTGTGTACTCTTGGCTTAATGCTTTCAGGAGACAATGAGACCCCCATTCTAGATGGTGTCTTATTAAAGCTCAAAGGATGCTGGCAAGATAGGTCTGGAACTGATATTTCAGGTGTAATGTCATTGCTCACTTTGGTTCAAAGATCTTAGAATTGGCTTTGATAGGACTGGGTACTTCTTGATTCTAAACTAAAAGGGAAAGCAAAATGAACCTCAAACTCTTGGGCTTAAGCAATTCTCTTGCTTCAGCCTTCCAAGTATCAGGCACCTGCCACATTTTTTTGTTGTTGTTGCAATTGTCATTGTTGTTTAGCTGGCCGGAGCTGGGTTCAAACCCGCCAACCTTGGTGTATGTGGCTGGCACTGTAACCATTTTGCTATGGGCGCCAAACCCTCATACATATAATTTTTAATATAAATGGAATCTTATTCCATTTCTTTCTAACAACTGCATTGTATTCCATAGTATTTAATTCGTTTATCTACTCCTCTGATGATGAATATTTATCAACTTTTTGCAGTTACAAATAATACTACAAAGATGTACATGTATCTGTGCACATATGCATTTCTGTGGGATAGCTACCATAGAAGTAGCATTGGCAGGCTGGGCACAGTGAATCACACCTATAATCCCAGCATTCTGGGAGGATCACTTGAGGTCAGGAGTTTGAGACCAGCCTGAGCAAAGTAAGACCATGTCTCTACTAAAAATAGAAAAGTTGGCTTGGCCTCTATAGCTCAGTGAGTAGGGTGCCAGTCACATACACCGAGGCTGGAGGGTTCAAGCCCGGTTTGGGTTTCCTAAACAATAATGACAACTCCAACCATAAAATAGCTGGGCATTGTGGCAGATGCCTGTAGTTCAGCTACTCGGCAGGCTGAGGCAAGAGAATCGCTTAAACCCAAGAGTTAGAGGTTGCTGTGAGCTGTGATGCCATAGCAATCTACGGAGGGCAATGTAGTGAGACTCTGTCTCAAAATAAAATAAAAATAGAAAAGTTAGCTGAGTGTGGTGGTGCCTGTAGTCCCAGCTACTCAGGAGGCTAAAAGCAGGAGGATTGCTTAAGCCAAGGAGTTTGAGGTTGCTGTGAGCTAAGCTGAGGCCGTGGCACTCTAGCCTGGGCAACAGAGTGAGACTGTCTCAAAAAAAAAAAAAAAGTAGAATTAACTGGCACAAAGTGAATGTACCTTTCAAATTTTGATATATACTATAAAAGTGACATCAAATCAGCTCTGCCAGTTTACACTCTGCTATGCTTTAAATGTGTCCCCTCAAAATGTCTGTGTTAGAAACTTAACTACCATTGTAACCGTATTAACAAATAGGACCTTAAAGAAGTGATTAGGCCATGAGGGATCCACCCTTATAAAGGAATGGATTAATGCTGTTATCAGAGGGGTGGTTAGTTATTGTGGGAGTGAGCGCCTGAAGGAAGGATAAGTTTGGCCTCTATCCATGCTCACGTGCATGGTGTCACTCACCTTCCACAAGGGGATGGCCCTGGCCAGATGCCAGCACCATGCTCTTGGACTTCCCAGCCTCTAGAACTGTCGGCCAAATAATTTTCTGCTCTTTATAAATTACCCAGACTATATTATTCTGTTACTGCCGCATAAAATAGACTAAAATAGAAAATTGGTACTAAGAAGTGAGGTTGGTGCTGTAGCAAGTACCTGAAAATTTCAAAGCTGTTCTGGAACTGGGTAATGGCCAAAGGCTCGGAGAATTGGAGAAGCAAACTGGAAAAAGCCTGTGTGACCCATGAACAGAGTATAAGGGTAATTCTGGTGAGGACTGAGAGAAAAAGGAGAGCTGTAGGAAAAGTCTAAATCTTCTTAGAGATTGCTTAAGTGGCTGTCACCAGAGGTAGAAATACGGAGAGCAAAGTCCATTCCCATAAGATCTCAGATGCAAATGAGGAACAAGGTATTGAAAACTGGAGCAAAGACCTTGACAGAATTGGGTCTATATGCTAGTACTTTATGGGATGTATAACTTAAGAGCAACAAACCAGGATTATCTGGTGAAAGAAATATTGGAGCAGCAAAGCTTTCAGGCTGCTGCGTGGCTGCTCTTAATAGAATCCAGTGAGATGTAAGGGGAAAGAGATAAAAGAAAGCCAGAGTTTGTAATTAAAGAGAAGCAGAACGGAACATTTTTTTTTAAATTCTCATCCTGGCCATGTAAGGAGTAAAAAGGTATCTTTAGGAAAGCAAACCAAAGGTGCTGCCAAGCAACCATTTGCTACAGAGACTGTCATGGGTAGAAGGGAACCAGGTGCTGTTACTGCTTTCTTCTTGTCTATTTCCCCCTTTTGGAATGGGAATATCTATCCTATGCCCATCATTGTATTTTGGAAATAACTTTTTTTTTTTTTTTTTATAGAGACAGAGTCTCACTTTATCGCCCTCCATAGAGTCCTGTGGCGTCACACAGCTCACAGCAACCTCCAACTCCTGGACTTAGGCGAGTCTCTTGCCTCAGCCTCCTGAGTAGCTGGGACTACAGGTGCCTGCCAGGACGCCCGGCTAGTTTTCTGTTTTGCAGTTCGGCCGAGGCTGGGTTTGAACACGCCACCTTCGTTATATGGGGCCGGTGCCCTAGGAAATAACATCTTTCAGGCTCACAGCTGAAGGGAATTTGCCTGAAGATACATTGTACCTTGGGCACTGCCTGTGACTCAGTGAGTAGTGCACTGGCCCCATATCCCGAGGGTAGTGGGTTCAAATCTGGCCCCGTCCAAACTGCAACAACAAAAAAATAGCCCAGGCATTGTGGCAGGTGCCTATAGTCCCAGCTACTCGGGAGGCTGAGACAAGAGAATCACCTAAGCCCAAGAGCTGAAGGTTGCTGTGAGCTGTAACACCACAGCACTCTACCAAGTGCAACAAAGTGAGACTCTGTCTCTAAAAATATATACATTGTATCTTGAATCTCACTCAGACCTGATTCAGATGAGACTTTGAACTTCGGACTTTTGAGTTCATGCTGGAATGAGTTAAGGCTTTGGGGGCTATTAGGATAAAGTTAATACATTTTGCATGTGAGAAGGACACGAATTTCAGGGGTCAGATGCAGAATGCTATTGTTTGAATGCGTTCCCCTGAGGTTCATGTGTTGGAAACTTAATTGCCATTATAAGAGTATTAAGAAGTGGGGCCTTTAAGAGGTGATTTGGCCATGACAGGTATGCTCCAATGAAGGGATTGATGCCATCATTGCTGGAGTAGGCTCCCGATAAAAGGGTAAGGTCAGCCCCCATTCTTTCTCTGTCTTGTGCACTTCTCATTCACCTCCTGCCATGGGGTGACCCTTGCCAAATGCTGGCGCCATTGTTCTTGGACTTCCCAGCCTCTAGAACTGTGAGCCAAATATACTTCTATTCTTTATAAAATATGCAGTCTGTGGTATTCTGTTATAGCAACAGAAAACTGACTGATACTCCCTCCAACAGTGCTAGAGCTGTGGCTTTGTCCGCAGGCTGAGTGCTCCACGGCAGCTGGTCTCAGAGGGGTTACCCAATAGGAACACTGCCAGGAACCTTTATCCTTCTTGTCTCCTGTCAAATCTCTGTCTCCTTTTGTCTTTTTATATCCTCCACCCCCCACCCCCAGTTTGGCTTGGTCTTTCTTATGGAAGTGACTCCCTGCCTCTGCCACTCACGACTGATTTAACTTGAATTATTCTTCCTTCCTCTAGCCACAGGTCCCACAACAGGAGTCTTTCTCCTTTATTATAATATTATCATTGCTATTGTTATGGCTTTACTGCAATTGTCTTCTCAGCTGCCTCCTTCTCTGTCACTTCCTTTCTACTCATCATCTTATTCAGGGATCCTTGACCTTTCTGCAGTCACAGAACTCTCCCGTACCTGAGGAATGCTATGTACCCCCTCTCCAGAAACACAGGACACACACACGAACTTAACATTTAGGATCTTCATGAATGCTAACATGTCTGTTTCTGCTCAACTTGACCTAAATCGGCGACCTCTTATCTCTGAGAGTTACTAACAATTCCTACTGCTCATTGTCTTTGGACAAGTCATCCTTCTTCATAATTATAACCCCCCAAAGAAAAGAAAAGTGGGTTTGTGGGCTCAGTCTCTTCAAGGTATCTCATTAAAAGAAACATGTAATATGCAAAACATATTTGGAAAGCATAAGTAAAATTTTTATTGGAGATTTTAGGAAAATCCCAAAGGGAGGAATTTCATTTATAATACATTTCTACAATTCAAAAATCCTCTTTCCCCCTCTCCATCTCTCCCAATATCTCACACAGAGGGCAGCCGCCCCCAAAGTCTCCTTCTCTCTGCAGTCTCTCCAGAATGTTTCTCAAGAAGCTCTTGCACTAGCTCTTTATACATCCCCCTCTCCTCTTAGTCTAAGTAGAGTCAGGTCAGTTACTCCGACCTTGCTCACTTATATAAATCCAAACAGCATGGTACCTCCTGACTTACCTTTCACCCAAATCTGCCCAGCCCAGAAGATAAGCTGGTAGACATGGTTTAGCCGAAAGTGGAAGAGGGGAAAGGCTGTAAACATTGCATTTTAACCTACTATGTTTTTCTATTAATTACATAAAAGGGGTGTAAGGTTGCCCTATTGCCAACCTCCCTAACCTGTTCTCTCGAATAGAACAGGCTTACCCGGGACCATCTGGTTCTGGAGGCGTCCTCCATGGGTAAGCCACCACATGCAGTTTTACCCCTTCAGCACGCAGTTGACAGTGGATGACATGAGACTCCTGTGCACTTTCATCTGGGGACAGAGTTAGAGCTGCCGTTTAGAACAGCCAAAGCCTCCCTCACTCACCCCAGCTGTAGAGTAGTACAGAGTGGTAAAAATTCAGCTCTAAGAGCTATCACAGGACTGTATGTAACTCAGACAGAAATAAGCTCTGTTGAAACAGGAGGAATAAGTTCAAGAGATCTATTGCACAGCGTGGTGCCTGGAGCTCACAGCCATATATCGTATGTTTGAAAATTGCTCGGGAGGCTGAGTACATTCTAAATGTTCTCAGCACACACAGAAATTATGTGAGGTATGTTAATTAGCTTGATTGAGCCATTCCACAATCTGTACATATATCAAAACATCATGTTGTACGTATTGAAAAATATGTATAATTTTCACCTTTTCATTAAAAAATAAAATCTAGAAAATACAAAGATGCATTGTGATAAGATGCTATTTCCTGGCTCAACGCCTGTGGCTCAATGGGCTAAGGCACCAGCCACGTATACCTGAGCTGGCAGATTCGAATCTAGCCTGGGCCCACCAAACAACAATGACGGCTGCAACCAAAAAATGGACGGGCGTTGTGGTGCCAGCTACTTGGGAGGCAGAGGCAGGAGACTCGCTTGAACCCAGGAGTTGGAGGTTGCTGTGATGCCACGTCACTCTACCCAGGGTGACAGCTTGAGGCTCTGTCTCAAAAAAAAAAAAAAGATTCTATTTCCTTAGTTTTGCTCCCTCTACACATCATAACATTGACTCCATTGGTAATGTAGGTCAATTTTTAAGGGTTCAAGTTGGAACTTCACAAAGAATTGGTTGAGAATTGCTAAGCCCGTCCCTAATGGGGAATAGGAGTGGTCTACATTGGGATGTGCCATTGATTGAGCTTGTGCGTGTACAACTATTACGAATAGGAGGGGTGTCTGGGTGTGCAGGTCCTGTTCCAGCTCCCTGAGTGGGGTCAGAAGCTCCAGTCTGCCATTCCGAGGGGGTGGTTCTACTCTGACCCAGTGGGATCCTCTCCTTGCAGATTCTGCTGTATCTCATGCTGCGCTCGCCCCATGTGGTCCTGTTGTGTGTGTGCGTGGGGGGGTGTCTCAGTGTTGTCTCAGGAGCCTCCTCTTGAAGGCTCTTCCCAGGCTCTCCAGAGAATACTGCCTCCATCTGCATGCTCAGCAGAAGGCTGGGCGCCGCTGGCCTTTTGGCAGTCCTCCTAGGGCACTTTTGCCCGCTCTAGAATATTTTCTTTGAAGTGATTGAGGATTCTGAACAAATCTGATGCATTTTTTAAGGCCTCTAAATCCAGAAACTGCCTTGTCCCACTAGGGACAAGCCCTCAGCCTGGCCCAGTCAGACTACTTGGCAAAATAAACTGGTCAGGCCCTCTGGGCTGAAGGAAAGGATTGGACAGCGGCTAAGCAATGCTCCCTAAGCCTCCCCCATGCCATGTGGGTTGACAGTTTCCAAATCTCCCTGTTGCACTTGTTTATGTTCTTTTGTGAGATTTACCTTGGAATTGGTACAATTTTATCTCCATGCAGTCCTGTAATGGCTCTTAGTTTCCCTGGGAATGCCTTGAGCAAGCCTCCCACTTCCTGCTACTCTGAGTGTGACAACTCTTGGTTCTGTGGCCAGTCTCTGCAGCTGGCTCCCTCTGGCCATCTTGTTAGCCTAATGCTTTGCCCCTCCTTTCCTCCATCTGGCCTCGGACAGCAAACTCTGTCCCTTTAATGGCCCATGTTCTCATTGGATTTCTTCCAGTCTGCTGACATCTTGTTAGAGAGGAGAAACAAGCTCTGTGGATGCTTCTGTCTTTCCTAACAAGTCTGTTTAGCTGGAGGCCGGCTGCCTGGGGATCTCAGAACACCTTACATGCAGTAGGAGGTCTCAAGGACAGATGGAGAGGAATCCAAGCATAAGGTGCAACTCAACATATCTTGTGAAATACGAACCTCTTGTCCCACAACCCCAGGCCACAGCGGTCCCATCCTGCCTGTATTCACAATTAAGGCAAGGTTAGGCCAGGAAAGAGCACTGGAGTCAGGAGAGCTGGGACAGCACAGAAATGGGTCACACAGCATATTCCCCGTATAGTAAAAGCTGCTTTGGTCATGGAAGAATAGTGGGGGCAGGGTGTCCCGGCTCTCCTGGAAATAGCTGTGTGACCCTGGCCAAATCACTTTAGCCTTCTTGAACTTAGCATTTTCTGAAAATAAGAAATCAAAAACTGCCATGCCTGGGGATAAAAGCATAGCAAAACTCTGTGAACAGTAATGAACACTGTTATGAGGCAGAAAGGGGAACACAGTCAAGTCCAAGATGAACCAAGGCCTTAACACGTGTGTACTGGTCTCCGCATTGACCTTTCCAAAGTGGAGAAAACACACCCATGATCAGAACTGCAAGAGCTTCAGGGATGAGCATTATCTGCTGAGAGGTGGGGCAGCGGGAGCTGGAGGTGCTATGATGACCCAGCGCAGGGACAGGTGGGCAGCATCGGGCTAAGGGGTGCTGAGGAAGAGTCCCACAGACTTGGCACGCACCTGTTCACGGGGTTCGTCATTTGACAAACATGCATTGAGCGTCTCCTGTGTTCTGGAGCTAGACATTCAGATTTGCTGATAAGGTGGCAGACATAAAGCAGTGTGCTCACGGGGCTTCAGACTAAAGTCACATCGCCTCCCCAGCCCGAGGGGCCCAGAACCAGCTCTCAGGCTGTGGCAGTACAGGGGCTCCCATGTGGCTGTGCCCACTTCCCTTCTGTGAGCAGCACTGTTTGGCTGAGGGAACATGAGAGTGGCCTACTTCTGTGTCACCTCAGCTAAGGAAGAAGTGAGCTCCCCTCTGCCCCTGACAGAGGCATCAAGGCCCATGTCTTGTGTTGTTTTTTTTTATTCTCCCACTCTCATTCCCCTTTGTTTATAGGCAGCCATCATGTGTATCCATTTTTTTATGTGTTCTTGAAAATGTGAATTGCTGATCTGTATGCTTGCATTTTAAATGTATGTGAGCAGTATTGTTCTACAGCTCATGTATGGGTTTGGGGGGGTTGGATTTTTCACTCAGAGCCGTGCTGAGATTTCTCCTGGTTGCCGTGTGTCACTGTGGTGCATCCGGTCCATTGTTTTCAATAGTCACATTGTCCCCAGTGCTTTGCACCTACTTGATTTTACTTTTCCCCAGCGATTGTCTCTGAGGTTGTCTCCAATTCTCTGCCACCATAAACAAACCAGTACAGTAATGAACAGCTTCTTACACGCCCCCTTCCGGCTGTGTTGAGAAGTTGGGGGGACACAGACCCAGGAGTGGAACTGCTGTTTCATGGGGACAGATGTACTTGCTGTGGCTAAGTGGGGCCAGGTCACTCCCTCAATGCCTGCGCTGGTGTCACCCCACCACCAGTGCTCCTGTATTCCCACACCTACAACAATACTTAGCATTATCCTGCTTCTGATTTTTGTCCATCCAATAGGCACACAGTGAGTGGTTTCAGTTAGTATTTCTCAGACCACTAATGAGTTTGTGCATGTCTTCATTTTCTTGTCAGCCTTTATGGTTGCCCCTTTTCATAAACCACCTTGTCCATTACCCATTACTACATGAGGCTCTTGGGGTTTTTCTTGATTTTCAAGAGTTCCTTGTAACTCCTAGAGAGCCCCCTTCTCACACAGCACACACCTCTGCTGCTGTAGTTACCCATCTGGGGCAAAATGACCCAGGGGGTCACCAACTCTTCAAACCTCCATCCTAGGAGACAGGGCTAGGTAAAGGGATTCACACAGTCCAAGTAAAGGAATCTCTCCTGTTTGCGTCTGCCAGCCTCACCTGAGGATTGTAGTCTAGGAAGACAGGTAATAGGGGAAACAATTGCTCCTCTTCTCTGGGGCTGCTAACCCGCTGTGTCAATTTCACGAGTTAATACGTGATTGGAGAGGGCTTAATTTCATCAGAAGAAATTGAGATCAGCCAGTGCTTCCCACTCAATTAACTTGTGCTCCTAAGGGGGCTGATCAAGGGGCAGGGGGCAGCCGATGGTTAATTACATGTGCTGGAGCCAACTACAGCTGGCGGTTCCTGCTGGCCTTCACCCAGGCAGTGAAGCGAGGTGACCCTGCTGCAGTGAGGCTGAAGCCACTAAGGATAGGGGGCCACAAATTATTTTTCTATAAATAGTTGATACAGTAAAGAAGCATATTGCATTATTTGTGCTCAGAAAGCAACTTTAATTTTTTTCTTCCAATGTCCCTTTCCTTTCAAAGTGTTTTTTTTTTCCAGTGGGAAAAATCCTCCTCTCCCCAAACAAAAAGCCTTGGGCCAATGCCATTGCATTGTCATCCACTCTCAGGTGACAGGTTACTTCATTACGCAGTCTCAGAAGTTAGAATACGCAATGAGGAGTAATAATCAAAACGCTCCCAGTTTAACAGTGTTATTCTTTTTCCTTCCTCCAATTTGGGTATGCTCAGGGGATAGTGGTTGGGAAGGTGGGCCACACAAGTCCCTCTGACACCTGCACTGCCCCCTCTTCTCCCTACAACCACGCCCAGTAGCTGTTGCTTCATTTCTTGCCAGGAGTGAAATCAGCGGTTCTTGCTAGTCAGAGAGCTTGGAGAAGCTTAAAACTGGCTCTTGCTTTCGTGAATGTTTTTGTGGGCTTGCACAGGGTTCCCTTACTCCAGACAAACCACATCTCTACTTCAAGGGTCTCCTGCAGCCCCTTGCTCAGCCCCTGGGCATCTGGAGACCACCTCCAGCCTCTGCAGCTGGGGTCTGGTAACTACCGGCCCTCTGAGACTCGAGGACAGGGAACCCCATGTCCGTCCTCCTCCCTCGGCATGAGCAGCTCAGCAGTAGCTCTTGCCACGGAAATCTTCCTTACCTGACCTTCACCAGATTACTGCCCCATGTGTATTTTATAAAGTCGGTGAAAGCATTCACAGGTCCTGGAACAGATGTTCTCACACTGCAGAGCCTGCATGCTGCCAGGGCAGAGGGACCTGTCCCAAGCCTACTTTTCTGACTTCTCTTTTGGCACATCAGTCCAAACTTGTATAGAAGAGCCTCGCTCTCACCCCGAGGCACGTGCGACCTACAGTTCAATGGTAACGAGAACATCTTTGAGAAAAGAAAGCCAGACGGCGCAGAATGCTCAGGATGGGAGCTGGAGGACAGCACCCAGCCCAGATCCAGAAGGGAGGCGGATGTGGAGAGAGGGCTGCTCTGTCCTGCAGTCACTCTGCTGCCTTCTCAACTTCTCCCAGAGCTCTGCCCCCGAGACCTCCTGGGCTCGGACGAGGGCCACTCCTTCACACACGCAAATGTCTGTCCCTTAAAACCAGCTTCTGGCTGAGGCCGAGAACCTAGAGGTGGTCATCCCTGGCCCCTTGGCATGTGGCTCATGGTTGGGTCTCCTCTCCAGCACAGTCACGCACCCTGGAGGCCTCCCCTCCTCGGGACCACTGGGAGATGCTGAGTATCACCACGGGCAGCCTTCCTCTCCCTCCCCTCCCTAGCATAGGGCCTAAAGTCTTCCAAATAATGTGGGGTGAGCACTTCAGGCATTTAGAAAGATCCCAAATAATTAGCCTGTACTGAGTTCCTAGATGTGTGAGGAGGGTCCTGCCTCTTCCTCCTCCCTCAGCACATCAGCCTGAACTTGTTTATCCTCCTGTCCTGTTGATGTGTTTGTTCTGGTGGAAGTCGGGGTATCAGAGTGGGAGAAAGGAGTGTGCAGCACCGGACACTGGAAATAATGGGCAGGTCCAGGGAAGAGGGGGAAGGGAATGGGTGAGAGACGGATCAGTCACGCAGGCCCCAGGGATATGGCACCTGCAGGACAGCTCTGAATTCTTCAGTGGAGCCTTGTATAGCGTTGGCCCTTACATCCAGACTTCTCCTCCTACATTATAGGAGCCCCATTTGGGGGGAGTGGAGGGAAGTATATTGGTTATCTTTTGCTGCGTAATAAACTTTCAGCAGCCCTGAAGGGAGACAAGGCAATGAGAACACGTGACCCGAGAGATCTGTCCTCTTGTTCTCGGGCTGGGGGCCTCAGAAGCCAAGACAGCTGCAGGGGTCGGGAAGCAACCCCCCTGGAGTTACGGGGTCACACCAGATGCTGGCACGAGCCTGTCCGCCCTGTCAGCCTCCCTGTCCAGGCCTCACTGATCCTCCCCCTCTCTTCTCTGGCAGGGTCTGATGCCCTTGGCCATGATATGCACCCCCGACTTCTGTCTGCTCAGGCGCAGCCTGTGTGACTGAGCCACTGCTGCTCCCGCTGTTTCACGTAAGTGTGAGGCACAGGCCAATCCTTTTCCCCCAGAAGAAAGTGTGTAGTAAAGCACTGGGTGGGTAAGGAGCTTCAGAAGTCCTGGTCACAGAGGGCAGGCCCTTGGGATTCTCTAGTGGATATCAGGTTTGACATTGTTGTTTGCTCCCAGCCGCTGAGTTGGCCACCACTGAAACATTCTGTCTCAGATCTGCTAGGACCTGGGTAGGAACACAGAGGCTTTCTCCTGCTTAACAGGCAGCTGGTATGACGGAGATTCCATAGCGTTGGCGTTTACATCCAGACTTCTCCTCCTACATTATAGGAGCCCCATTTGGGGGGAGTGGAGGGAAGTATATTAGTTATCTTTTGCTGCATAATAAACTACTATAAACTTAGCCATTTAAAACAACACCCATTGATTATCTTGGCGTTTCTGTGGGTCAGGAATCAGGCATGGCTGGTTAGGTCCACTGCTTCAGAGTCTCAGCTGGGGCTGCAGTTTCACCTGAAAGCTCAACCAGAGAAGGGCTGAGGACCTCAGACCTTAGATGGCAATTAGCCATAAGACACCTTCCATTCTGTGGCATGTGGGCCACCCAGCTGCTCAACAGGAACTGAACAATCGCATAAAGGACAGTAGATATGGGTCCTTCTCTGGTTGAGCTTTCAGATGAAACTGCAGCCCCAGCTGGTTAGTTCATTTCATGCCCTTTACACATGCCTTTCCGGCTTAGGATTTTATGGTCACACTTAAACAGCCACAAAATGTCTGGGCCTGCCTTTTCCCCCACAAATTACCAGGTTTATAAGGTTTTCTTAGAGTATGCAAAGAATTCACATATACATTGTACTTCTTCCTTGCGATCATACTTGATAGCTCTGAAGCAGAAAGTTGATACTTGATTATGATGCCTCACAATCATCCTTGTGAGAGAGAAGTGAGAGGTATGTGAGAGCTGAGATTTTTCATTAATCTTTACTTTGTAAAGTTTCTGAGATGAGTGTCTGCTCAGTGGCACAGTTGGGCCTCAAACCAGGGCCTTCAGCCGCCTGGCTCTGCCTGCACTGCCATGCTCCCCCATTTCTGGACCACCACTGCTGCACGGCCTCTGTGGTTCTGGAAGAGGGAGGCTGGGCACAGAGGGCAGTGAAGAGGAGGGTGCCGTTCTTCTATAGCTTCTCCATGATTCCCTGCCTTCGCCCTCCTGGGCACATCCTGGGGGACTAAGCCAAGCCTTTCTAGAGAGTGGATCCCTGCTACCTTCCCTCAAGGCCACTCAGTAACCCTGTCTCCTAAGCAGCCCTCACAGTGAGCTTGCTGGGAAGCCGGGGAGGTGTTGTAGTGAAAGTGCATAAATCCTCCCCAGGCTGAAGTGCTTCTGCCCCTCACCAGATGCCCCAGGTAACCCCTGAGCATGGCCCACCATGCACCTGGGCAAAGTCAAGCTGGTCTTAGTGATGCTCAGGTCTGCAGATGGGATTGAGCTGAGAGGTGCTACTTTCTGCCCCCTGGTGGTACTTCAGAGTCATAACTGCCGGGCCTATGCCTAAAGCTGCCCTGCCGAACAATGAGATGGTTACCAAACCTGTATTAAGTACCTGCTATGTGCCAGGCATGGTGTATAATGCTGGGGGGAGTAGGGGTGAGGTGAGGGGTTGGGAGGATAGAAAATGGTACGTGGATCATTACAAAAGTTTTGAGATACACAAAAATCAAGAAACATAAAACCCCCATGGATGGAAACAAATGAAGCCCTCCCAGCACACCAATAGGCTGAGCAATTTGAAACTTGTCTGGATGAATCAGAGATGGCACTGCCAACTGTGTTTCTTGGAAGTGAAATAGTGGCCCATAACACAGTCTGTCTCAAAACTTTCACAGTGACTCATGTGTAAGACATAACCCCTGACCCCTTACAGTTTAGTGGAAGAGTCAGGAGTTTTCCACATGAAAAGTTCCCTTTTATCTCAGCAAGATAGGGTTTGGCGAATGGAACAGGGAAAGACATTGCAGTACAAGTACAGACGCATCAGGATGGGCAGTCAGGAAAGGCTCTCGGAGCTTCCATGGCAGGGCAGGACTTAAACAGACAAAGAAAGATCATGACCTTCCCTACTGAAAGCCCTTCAGGAAAGTGAAATCCCAGTTCTTTGCTGGTCTTATGGCCTCTCCAGCTTCATGCCTACCCTGCGCCTATCCCAGGCTATCCAGATTCCTTACAGTTTCTAGAATGCCCTAGCCCCGTCCCCAAGTTCTTCACACCCTGGTCTGTTCGTTCTGCTCTCTCTACCTTGTCTACTGGGCGAGCGCTCACTCAGCTTCTAGGATTCAGCTCAGACATAGTATCTCCTATGGAGTGTCTATGCCCGAGAGTTAGTTGGGCCTCCTCTGTTCCCACAGCCTTGGTCTCTTGTCTCACGCAGTCTCATGCGGTTTGCTAAGTATCTTCTCGTCACTGGGCTATAAGCTTCTTAAGAACTAGGACATCCTGGCAGGGCAGAGGTTCATTGGGGGAATGGGGAGGAGGAGTAGCAGGTGGTGAGCTGCAGGGAACAGGGGGAGGGCAAAGCTTTTGCAGCTCCAGCAATGCAGGGGTGTCCAGCCTGGGTCCATGGGCTGCATGCAGATTATCTGAGGTTTGTTTTGCTCACCTGTGGTGTCAGATATCATGAAAATTGTGCATGGATCTTTATTTTTCTCATCAGCTTTCATTAGGGTTTATGTTTGCCCCAAGACAACCCTTATTCTTCCAATGTGCAGCACAGAAGAAAAAGGGTTGGACACCCAAGGAAGGTTTGTGTCCAAATGCATCTGGTAGCCAGTGTGGTGCCCTGGAGTCACAGAGGACTGTGATGAGAGGCTTAACTGCCGGCTCTAGTTAGATGCTCAGAGGCAAAACCAAAGAGGTTGGTTAGGAAACCCTGGCACCTGGGCAGGCGTTAAGACATGAAGAGTCTTCACTGGTGTGAGGAACAGAAGACCAAAGAAGAATTTGAGGATTTTAAAGTCTGGGCAACGAGGGGAACATCCAGTGTCCTTGTCCAACTCGAATGTGCCAATTAATCACCCGAGACCCCTGAAAACACAGACTCTGACTGGTTAGGCCTGTGGTGGGGCCTGCAAGGCACCCATGCCACACTGGGCACCTTGGAGGGGGTCAGGAACAGGCCACGGGCTAGGAGTAGCCCGCTAGGAGTGTAGGGGTGAGCGCGTGGTCCCTCTTGCACCGGGTGAACTGTCAGGGCGCATAGCTTTGTGAGCAGAGTGTGGTGGGTTCTTAGCCCTCATTTGCCCTTTGACTAATGAACAACCTGCAGAACCCTTCGGAACCACCAACAGAGATGGAGGTCGGAGCTGGGGAGCTCGTTTCGAAGGCAGGGTGATGACCTTAGCCTGTTGTAATGGAGTTTGAGGTGACGGTGGGACAACCAAGTGAAATGTCTGTCTGCTAGCAGTAGAAACGCAGCTGGAGACCTGGACTCTGGTCTGTAGGTTTATTAATGATACACCACAGAGGGAAGAAGGCAGGAGGAGGGGTGGAATCATCTAACCCATGGGCCCTTTGTGGTGGGTACCACTCTTCTTCCAACAAATCTGTCCCCTTTTTTGTCTTTCAGGTCACCGTTCCCTTTACTGAACGTAAGTGCTCAAAGCCATTCTTCTACCCTCCAGAAGTTAAATCCCCACCCCGCCCGTTCTGTTGGTCCCTGGGAAGCTCAGGAATCCACATTCACTGGCCTGAATGGGCAGTCTGCTTGAGGCCAGGACAGCCTCACACCCAGGGTTGTCTCTATCCCGTTCATTCAGCCCAGTCTGGCCACAGCCTGCCGGGAGCTGCCTCCGTGCTCTCCTTGCCCTTGTCTTCCAGGAGGCCTTGAAGGAAGGAAGAGAAAGGAGAGACAGCCCCTGAAGAAGTGAGAATTTAAGCCAGGACAGAATCAGGTAGAACTTTTGAGATTGGGGCCCTGTCCCCATCCAGCCAAGGGCTCTGGGACCATTGGTGTATGTGCCCCTGAGGGCAGTGATAAAGAGCTGGGCCTCTGGGATGAAGCAGGCTGGGTGGAATCCCAGCCAATTAATCTCAGCCCCAGTTCATCACACGTACAGTAGGGGTAGGTAGTAACTATCCTAAAAGGTGTTGTGAGGATTGAGTGAGACATTCCCGGGAGTGCTGGGTACCACCCTGCACGGAGGAACCTGCAGAGGCCGTCATTCTCTGTGTCTTGGAGCCTTGTAGAGGGGAGGTGGGAAGGGAGTAAGGAGGGAGGAGGGGGAGAAGAGCACTAGCGGAGAAAGACCGCAAGAACTTTCTGAAACTGGACAGCAGCAGGTCAGAATTCGCGTCCTTCCTTTCCTCCCGTAGCTGTCGCCCAGGCCCGGGCCACAGCCGTCCTGTCTTCAGGAGTCCCTGCCCCTGCTGCTCTCAGGTCCCCTCGCAGACAGGTCCAGGAAGGCTCCCCTGAACTGGAGGTGGGGGCAGCCACAGCTGGTCCTTCCCTTCTGCGCACATCTTTGCAGAGTTTGATGGGGCTTCGGGCGGATGACAGCGGGAACGGTTGTGATCACCGGTGGAATCCTAGCTACGGTGATCCTCCTCTGCATCATCGCCGTCCTGTGCTACTGTAGGCTCCAGGTCAGTCCCCTGGGTCTGTACCAAGGCTGCCAGGCCACCAGCAAGCCACGTTTTCATTAAGGAAGCAGGAACCAGAGGCCCACCTGGGGGCAGACAGGTCCAAAGCCTGGAATGTAGGAGACATGAGTGAGGGAGGCTGGGAATTGGAGCTATTCAAAGTGGGCTGTGAACCCATACACCATGCACCCTTCAGGGCCCCCAGAGGGAGTGTGCTGGGAATATACTGGGTCATTGTGTCTCGGTGGTGGGAAGAGCACCACCCAGGGAGACCCTGAGAGCTGCTGCCAGCAGCCCTCCAGCCCTGCCCTCAACACATCCCTCCTTCTCCGCCTCCCCATCTCTTGCCCACAGCCTGGTTAATACTCTGAGAAGTAGAGGGATGGGGAAGGGAAGGAGATACCGGCCTGGCAGGGTTGGATACACATACTTGTGGGAGACTCGTGGGACGCGGCCTTGGCTGTTCAGTTTTATCTCCAGCGCCAACAAAGGGCTGGGCCTTGGGACCCAGTGGAGCAGGGGCATGGGAACCTGTGTTCGTGCAGAAGTGTGCCCAGCCGAACCCACCCCCTCTCAAGTTCCCCTCTCACCTCCCCCAGTATTACTGCTGCAAGAAGAGCGGAACCGAGGATGCAGACGAGGAGGGGCAGCAGGAGCACGACCTTCCCGCGCACCCCAGAGGCCCCAGCTGCAATGCCTGCAGCTCCCAAGCCCTGGACAGCAGAGGCGGCCTGGCGCCTCTCCCTGGAGAGCCCTGCAGCCAGCCGTGTGGGGTGGCAGGAAGCCACTGCAACACCTGCTCTCCGTACATCTCCCCTTTTTACATGCGGACGGCTGACATGGTGCCCAACGGGGGTGGAGGGGAGAGGCTCTCCTTTGCCTCCACATACTACAAAGAAGGGGGGCCCCCATCCCTCAAATTGGCAGCGCCCCAGAGTTACCCGGTGACCTGGCCAGGCTCTGGGCGTGAGGCCTTCACCCATCCAAGGGCTATTAGTACGGATGTGTAACCCCCTCCACCTCTGACCCTCACACACACCTCCACTGCTGCCCGGCGGGGGAAGGGGGCGTCGGGTGGCCCTCCAGCAGCCCCACAAGGGCCATCTCTGCTTCTTTGGCTTTTCTTGCTCCACAGTAGAGGGTTCACCAGGATTCAAGCTTTTGAGTGCACTGAGACCCAGGACAGGGCTGGCTGCAACCTTGTGGCCCAGGGATGGGACCTGATCGGTTGAGTCTGCAGCTTTGCCAGTTTCTCAGCTGGGATGTGCCCCGGCAGCCCTAGCACCACCACAACCCTGTCCAGTGCCCCCGAGCCCCTCCCTTTGCTGGGCTGTGAAAAGGAGGGCTAGGGAAAGCTAAGCAAAGGCTCTGGAGGCTTGGGGTCCTTGGGAGATGAAGTGTCCGTGTCTGGAAAAGGGGGGACAAAGGAGAGAAGAACTAAGACATTCTAGAATTTGAGAAGCAATGGAAGGCATGGTTAAAAGCACTTCTTCAGGACTCGCTTGCTAAGAAACCCAGAGCTAATTCGCAATCTAGTTTCATTCTTGGGGTTACCATAGACACTGCTGTGGTGTAGCCGCTCCCATAATTGAACATACATGAAATGATTCCTGAATATACCACATCTCCATTTGCTCCCTTCCTCATGGAACGCTTGAGTAGACCGTAAAGGCCATGACCTAATGTTATTTGTGGGGATTGCACGAAAAAGGGACCATCTAACCCTATTTTCCTGAAAATTCTTTCTCTGCCTTAGGATTTAGCTGCCCTCTGCTGGAGAAACTTTTTCACGTTTTGCTGCTAAAGTCTTAGCTTAGCAAGAGCTCAGCGCTGGTGTCTAGGCCTGGCTCACCACGCTGCAGCAGGCCTGGATGCAGTCCCGTGGGGGGCGGGGGGGTCTGTCTTCCCATCCCCAGGTGTGTACACACACACGCCCACACAGCACTCACCACCAGCAGAAATCCGGGGCTTTGTCACTTTCAGGAGCTGCAAAGTGGAAGAGTCTCAGATGTACTACCTAGAAAGAGAATTCTGACCCCCAGATAGCATGAACCGAGGTGATTAACGTGGCAAATCCCATGGCAACCAGCTGGCTGGTGGATGGGAAGAGGGAGGCGTCTTCATGGGGCGGTGCTGCAGCAGCTGAAACCACATCGGGTCCTCTAGAGCCTGGTGTTCTAATGGGCATCCACCCAGGACGCCGCAGAACTGGACCTCGTCATCCTCCAGATTGGAGGGATGTGACTCAGCCGTTGGATTCCACACCTGCCAGCTTCCCTCGCTCACCTTCCTCTCCAATCTCCTGGTGATGGGCCATTTATTGCTGTCTCACTCTAGCCCCCGTCCCACTCCCATGTCCCACTTAGAACTGGGCAGTGGCTGTAAGCCTTTTGAGTAAGTACGTGTGATGAGTCTTCCTGTTCCCTCTGCAGATGCTGCCCCTCTCCTTCTAAAGGCATAACCCCCCAACTCCTCAGTCACTGAATGCTCCTGGGCAGGGTGCAGTAAGGCAGTAGGGATGAGGAAGGGAAGGCACTTCTTTTGCATCACCTCATTCGGGCACTTGTCACCTTGCATCTTGATCTGGAATTAAAGTGCCCTGGGTTAAGAAGCAGACAGCCAGGGCTCTAGTCACATTTTAGTCACTTATTAGCTCCAGGACCAGTCACTTATCTTCTCTGAGATTCCATTTTCTCCAGGGAAACAAGGTTTGTCCAGACGGACTCTGAGGCCCTTAGCGCTCCACAAAGCAAGGATTTCCTAGAGAGATCTGCCTGCCAGGCCACCCCCTCCTGCTGTCATCCTGGCAAGAGCTGGATGTACTTACCAGCTGTCTGGGCCTGTGTGCAGGGATGCTTGCTGAAAGATGAAAGACCACAATAAAACACAAAATTAGCAACCAAACCATTGTAATTGTCAGTGAAAATGCAAACATGTTCGTCTGACCCTCCTACTGAGAGACCTGAAATGGCAACACCAAGAAGCAGCTCAAAGGCGAGGTAATGAGCTCTGCCTCCCAGTGCAGCTCTAACATACCCTCACTGGGCCAGCTGCACCCCCCGACGGGCTGCTGAGCTGGCAGTGCTCCCCACTTCCCGAAAAACCAGCCCCAGTGCCTTGCTCCCCTGGAATCCCCCAGCAGCCATGTCAACATCGTCAATCATCTGCTTCTTGCTTCTTGCCCCTGATCTATCAGGGTCCCTGAGTACAAAGCATCCTATGTGATCCTATTTCCTCCTATAGCTTTTCCAAGCTAAATCCCATTCATTCACAAATCAAAATCAGGGATCAGGGTGATGGAGAGATGGTGGGCCACCGCTCTTCCCCATGCAGCCCACGTTGCTCAGGGCATGGGCTCCCACCCAGCCTCGAGATGGCCTGCCCACCTGGCTGTAGCCACACAGGCCTACCCTGTGGGAAAGGAAGCTCCCCTGTTCAACTGCACTCTGTTTTAACTGTGGCGTCTGTTCTATGGGACACTATTTGTACGTGTTCCCAACTTCACCATACCCAGGAATACTCTGTTCTCTCCACCGCCCTCCTCCATCTCCACTACTCCCACTATAGATTTCTTGTCTTGCATCTTTGATAACTTGGAGTGGCAACCAAGTGAATGTTAGAATAAACGAAGGATTTGAAATACAAATCCCATTGGGTCTTTTATTGTTTAACTAGGAGAGGGCAGTTGGACATGGATTTGAGAGTGAATATTCCCTTTCAACGTCCAGACATCCATTTCCAACACCAAAATCTACCAGCTTCCTGTCCCCTCCTGCTTACACAGTACCGAATCTTTTCCATGTTGTTGCCAGGCACCCAATACATCAAGGGAAGATGTGCTGTTTCTTAGGAAAGGCGATTTAAAGTGTATTTGCTGCTGTCCCCCAGGGAAGTGGCCCTTCTGGAACAGGCTCCCTAACCTTCTGGGCCTGAAATTTTCCCCACCTGTGTAGCTCTGGGTCACATCAACTCTCTGTGGTCTTGGGAGACTCTGAGTGTCACATGACCAGCCCTTTGTTAGGTGGAAAAGGAGGGAGGGGGTGGGTGGGACCATCCTCAGCTCAGACCCTAGGAGTGACTGCAAAGCAAGAGAGGTGCAGAGTGGGGGCTGGAGAACCAGGAAATAGCTTCATGTGTGGAAGGGGAGAAAGTGTGTGTGTGTGCGTGCACGTCTGTACACACACACACGTGCTCTCTTCCCACCTCAGGGCCACAGCGAACCCTGACTACAGGCATCGGGCAGCCTGACCTAAACAGTTCACAGCCCAGACCCCTGGCCCTTCCCTAGTCCCAGTGGGGGCACAGCTTCACCCCCAGCCCAGGGAGCAGCTGGCAGCAACTCTGGCACCACAGGTCTGGGAATGAAACTGGGTCCCGAAGCAAATCTCATCACTGCACCTCCAGCCTCTCACCCTACACGCACCTGGCTGGCCTCAGGCTAGGTGGCAGGCTCACAACCTGGCAGGCTCTTCTCCCTGGCAGCCCTTGACCTCCCTGAGCCTCAGAAACAGCAGTCAAGGGGGAGACTGTTGCCCCAACACCAATGGCCTCTCTGACTGACACCTCTGCACTAGATGCCACCAGTGCGTCATCCAACCCAGGTCCCCAAACCCTGTCCCTAGGGTTTCTGCAGGGACTTCAAGGAGAAGCTTCTTACACCATAAAAACTTCTCACCCAAGTTTGCAGGAGCTGCTCCAAGACCACTGATTATTTCCATGGGGTGATAAACATCTGAGACCCCCAGGTCAGCCCAGCAGCAAGAAAAGACACGACCAGGAGTGCCCTCCAGCCTGCTCAGAAGGCAAGTGGCCCACACTCCTTGTACCTCAAGCGCTGGCTGACACATTGCCAGACAACAGTGACAGGGACGGCCAGCACCGTGCCCCCACCTGCCCTCACCTGCCCTCCTCTGTCTGATTCAGGCTGCTCGTCCAGGCCCCTGCCTGTCTGGCCCCTCCATCCACACTCCTTGGGATCCCTCATCCCAAAGGCCACTATTCCTCCATGCCCATCATCTCCCCAGGGCAGAGCCCACTGGAACACCATCTCTCAGAACACATGGTCATGTGACACAAACCCCAGGTTTCTGGATGCCTATACAGTGGGCCTCAGGACACTGACCAGCCACCCCATCCTCCAGCCCACCTGACAGCACCCTCCAGGTACCTGGCATGGTGCTGGGAACAGTGGGGTGGGGGCAGCCCCTGGGCCACCAAGCTGGCACCACCCGGCCCAGCAGACCCAGCAACCTAGCTGTGGTAGTTAAAACACAGGATTTCAAAGATGACTTCAGTTTGAGTCCTGGCTCTAGAGTCACACACTTGCTGTGTGACTTCGGGCAACTTTTTGGACTTCTTAATGTCTAAGTTTCCTCATCTGTAAAACTAGAATCATAAAATCATAATGCCCAGCTTTTTTGTCTTTTAAGACAGAGTCTCGCACTGGGTAGAGTGCCACGACATCATCATAGCTCACAGCAACAAGCTCCTGGACTCAAGTATCCTCCCGCTTCAGCCTCGCAAGTAGCTGGGACGACGGGCGCCCACCACCATGCCCAGCTAATTTTTCTATTTTTAGTAAAAATGAGGGTCTCCCTCTTACTCGGGTTGGTCTTGAATTCCTGAGCTCCAACAATCCTCCTGTCTCTGCGTCCTAGAGTGCTAGGAGGACAAGCACGAGCCACCGATCCCAGCCCTAATGTCCCCTCATTCCAGTGTGAAAATTAAGCAAGCTGATGCCTGGCACACACGGTAGCCACCATCATTAGTAGGATTTATAGACAGACCTGAATCTGAGTTGGGAGGCAGCAGGGACCCACAGAGGGGCTGCTGGGCATCAGGGCAGAAGATCCTGCTGGCTCGACTCCCCTCCCCTTCCTCCCCTCCCGGGAGCCTTTGCTAAGCCCCTCCCACCTTGCCTCCTCTCCCTTCCCCTGCCTGGTATTTCCAGGACCACCCTCCCCCTTGCTCAATAGGCCTCTCACTTCATTTGAAACTTCTCCTCTCCAGTAACTGTCTATGACTCCCCTCAGTCTAGGACTGCATTTTTGCCTCACATTCGCCCCATGAAAGTGAATGAATGAAGGAGAGTATTCATAATCCAACTCAGAGCATATTTGGCTCTGCTTCTGGCTTCCAAGTTCAAAATTCTGGTTTAAAAGGCGGTCCAGAAGGGACCAGAGAACCCCCCAATGCTTCCTCAGGAGCCTGGCTTCCTGCAGAGCCTGCTGCCCTCTCTGGCTTTCCTGCTACCTGCTGCCCTCTCTGGCTTTCCTGCTACCAGGAGTGGGCAGGGAGGCAGGAGTTACTGGGGAAGGTGGAAGGGCAGGAGGGAGGGTGCCAGAGGTGTGGCAGGGAGGGAAGGGAATGCACTCATGCAGAACACCATCTACATCCTCCTTGAGTTAGGAAACCAAAGGAGAATCACCTGGGACTGCCCCATTGGACCGCCAGTACTGTCTGGGTGGGACCTGCCTGCCCTCTGCCCTGAATCCTCCTCCGAGGCTCCATGGAAAATGAAGAGAAATGATGATAAAGCTATAAACCCTAACCTGTGGGTCACAGGGCCCTCTGTTCCCTGACCAATCATCCTACGATCACTTAGGTCCAGTGGGTGTAAACTCCCTAAGAAACAAAATCAAGGTTCTTTCTCTATTCAAGTTAAGATGACTCTGCACCCCTGTGGTGCCCTTGTTCACGTTCACAAATACAGATGCTTCTCAATTATCATGGGGTTATAAACCCATTCTTTTAAATTGAAGTTATCATTAAGTCAAAAAAGCATTCACTACACCTACCCTACCTTAAATGCGCTCAGAACACTTACATTAGTCTACAGTTGGGCAAAATCATCTGACACAAAGCCCATTTTGTAATAAAATATTGGCTATTCCATGTAGCTTATTGAACACTATTCTGAAAGTGAGAAACAGAATGCTTTATAAGGGATTTAAAGTGTGATGTCTACTGAATGTGTTCCACTGTTGCATCACTGTAAAGTTAAAAAATTGCAAGTGCAACTATTATTAGTTGGCACCTGTATTTGTTTTGTCACACGACTTACTGTGTGATTTAGCTAAGTTTTCTACGCAATTTGGGGGAATGTCGTATCCATAGACTTATTTCCACTTCAAGGTGAGTTAAGGCAGCTGGACTGGTGCCAGGCAACTGAAATATGGGATGTAGGACTCTGTGGGCTTAATCCTGCCAGTTCTATAAAAGAGCATCAAAGCACCTCCCCTGCACCCTGGAAGGAGGATGGCCAGCAAGATTTGGACAGCCCGCCAACCCACCAAGCGCCACCACACATCTGCCTTCAGCTTTTCCGTACCCTGCTGTGGGAACCAGAAGAAGAAGGCTTCCCTCTGAGCAGCTCATAGTACCTTTGCTTTTTCCTCTTTTCTCTTTTCCTAAGCAAGGTAAAGGGTACTTTTTAGATGGGAAGAAATAAAACCTGTAGGTATGCTCCTTGGCACTTTGCTTGTGAGAGTTTTTGTTCTGGATCTAACCAAACAACTTGAGTTTAACAGAGGCCTGACCCTTCTCTAAAAGTCCTCTGGACTCTTCCCTCAAACATATGGGCCCAACCAAGAGAGAGGCCTTTTCTAGAGAAACTTGTTTTACTGTTACCCACAATGACAGTGTCGTTAGGGAGGCCACAACTCAAACCCTAGGGAGGGAGCTAAGTCTTCCCAGGCAGGAATTCTCAGGGAGGACGGACTACTGGGTAGAGGGATGGAGGAACCTTGCCCTCAGAAGTTTCACTGGAAAATCAACTCACAATAAAGCAGATTAATAAGAGAAAAGTCATCAAATTTATTTGACCTGTATAAATAGGAACCCCCGGAAAATGAGTTTTATATCTAAAACTAAGAAAGGACCATGCTATCCCCTGAGTGGGTTTGTGTCCCCCTGAAACATTTTGAAGTTACAGCAGAGGCCCGACTCTCCTAAAAAAAGTCCTCTGCACTCTTTCCCCAAACCAAAGGCTCTAGAATGCCAGAAGACTCCAAGCCCCAGGCCCCCAGATACTGTGGGTCTCACTAGCCCCCCAGCCCTTCTCTTGACTCTGCCTCCCTTCCACTCCACCCAGCCCTAATATCCCCATCTAAGGAGGAGTCATAACCTGGTGACAGTGAAGGAGGAGAAGCCTACAGGAGAAAAATGAAGAATTGAGACTGTTAAATAAGATGAAAGTTGTAACATAAAATGCACCCAAGATAAAGAAAAACTGGAAGGACACACAAAAAACTCAAAGTAGTTTTCTGTGGGAGGCTAAATGAGGTGGCTCCCTCTGTCATCCCAGCAGTTTGGGAGGCTGAGGTGGGAGGATTGCTTGAGGCCCTGGAGTTCAAGCCCAGTGCTGACATCAGTGCACAGCTTCCCCAGGTGGGTACTTTGAAGGTGACCACAGAGATACAAGATCTGACAGTGAAGATTGCAAACACATCCTAGAAAAAGAACAGCATAACTCATTGCTGAATATCACTGTGGTCTCTGCAAAAAAAAAAAAAAAAGCACAGGCTTTGGAGTCCAGCAGCCCCTGAAATGGAGCCAGCCTCTCCCACTTCCTGTCTGTGTGATGCACCTGTGCCGTCCACACTCATTTCTTACAAGGTGGTTTTGAGTTTTGAAGGAGAGATCCTATCGAAAGAGTTCAATACTAGTAAGTACTAGTCACTGTGCTGTTTATGATCTAAACAGGGACTCAAACAGTAGTTCTTAAAAAAGAAATTGGGATTTTTATATCATGAAAGTTAGAACTTCACTAATAAGAGTTTTTATTCATTTATTTTTTAAGAGACAGTCTCACTTTATTGGGAGAGTGCAGTGGCATCACAGCTCACAGCAACCTCCAACTCCTAGGTGATTTTCTTGCCTCAGCCTCCCGAGTAGCTGGGACTACAGGTGCCTGCCAGAAGCCCAGCTATTTTTTTGTTGCAGTTTGGCCGAGGCCGGGTTTGAACCCACCACCCTTGATATATGGGGCCGACGCCCTACCCACTGAGCCACAGGCGCCGCCCTCATAAGACTTTTTAGACTTGAGACACAGTATCTTCCAGCTGCTTCTAACTGTAATGCAATCACAAGGCTAACCTCAGCAAAGTTTAGTAGGTGTCAAAAAACAAACTACACAACAAATGAGAAGTTATCAAATTGACTTGTAGCATTCTTTATGAGGCATGCAAACTAGATGGTTTTAAAAGGCTGCCTGAGATAGCAGTATTTGCAGACAGCAATCCCAGCATCACAGAGACAGCCAACAAGCAGTGTTGCTTATGTAACCTGCGTGCTGCACACACGCACTCTTAGTTCCAAGCTCCCCGCAGTACTCTGCCTGACTTGGAATGCAAGGTCCAGCAGGCCTACTCATTTTGAGTTTTTATCCTGCTTCTGATCTTCAAAGATGTATCTCTTCTTTTTAAACCTAGCTCTGCCTTTTAAATTTTTCCATCAAACATTGGATCTATTATCGTTGTGTTTAGAGTTAGAGAGGAGTGCCAGCCCCTAGTGAGAAGTTCTAATGGCATCTCAGGTAAGATGATAATAAAGGACACTACTAAATTCAGCTTAAATATTGATTTTTAAAAATTAGGGATACTAGAAAGCATCAGGCTACAGATCCAGAAGAGCAGTTAAAATACTCCTTTTTAGTATGTGGATGGGGGCCTTCTGTGACCCCAGAAGTCATGTGGGTGGACTCCTTGGTAATGAGGGCCCTGCACATACACAAAGCAGGATTTATCCACTTGTGTTTTTCTTTTTTCTTTTTTGAGACAAGAGTCTCATTCTGTGCTCTGAGTAGAGTTGCCGTGGCTTCGCAGTTCACAGCAACTTCAAACTCTTGGGTTCAAGCAATTCTCTTGCCTTAGCCTCTCAAGTAGCTGGGACTACAGGCACCTGCTGCCACCACGCCCTGGCTGGTTTTTCTTTTTTTTAGTAAAGACCAGGGTTTCACTCTTGCTCAGGCTGGTCTTGAACTCCTGAGCTCAGGCAGTACACCTGCCTTGGCCTCACAGAGTGCTAGGATTCTAGGTGCGAGCTACTGCGCCCGGCTCCACTTGCTTCCTTTCCTTAAAGTTGCTAAGATCTTGGCCTGGTAACTAAGATCTTTTCTTAGCTCCACGGAGCTGCGTCTGCACCAAACATCCCATGATCCAAACTGCAACTTCAGACTTTGTATCATTTTTATTATAGCCTGCTTAAAATTACAACTCCTACAGTAATTAATTCATAGTCACTCCCTCCTTTATCAATCGGTGCTGAGGCCCGTCCATTCCTAGGTATTTACAGCATGTAACATCGGCTAGTGGTGAATATATGTTGTAAGAAAATCGTGTTGCTGGTAATCTAATGTGTATTTTGGGAATGAATATCAAGAAATCCTATGCCCTTTACTTTTAGGCTCATCTTACACTTGACTTTAGCCCATGTCACTACATTTCACATCTTATATTGCCAACTTCTGAGAGTTCCTGTTTTTCTAAGCTGCAGAAAAGAAATCTTTCAGGTTTTCAAAATTCAATTCAGAATTGGTAAAAAATATTCTGTACTAAATTTCTCTTTCCTTCTCACAAAAAGAAAAGTATTCTGTAAAACATCTCAATAAGTCCTCTGGTTTTAGTTGGGTCTAGACGGCAGGGTGGTGGTGGGGGGGGTGTAGAAGCTGGGAGAAGGTGAGGGGCTGATACTGGTATTTAGCTGCTTCTGTTATTTTATTTTTTTGAGACAGAGTGTTACTATTCGCCCTTGGTAGAGTGCTGTGTCATCACAGCCCACAGCAACCTCAAACTCTTGGGCTTAAGCAAGTCTCTTGCCTCAGCCTCCCAAGTAGCTGGAACTACAGGCTCCTGCCACAATGCCCGGCTATTTTTGGTTGCAGTTGTCATTGTTTTTTTAGCAGGCTCAGGCCGGGTTCAAACCTGCCACCTCGGTGTATGTGGCCAGCGCCCTACTCACTGAGATATGGGAGCCGAGCCATGCTTCTATTATCTAATTCTAGACTGTCAACATTTCAGGGCAGGGATTCTTAATACACCGCTGCCTCCCCCACTCCCAACACACAAGATGAGGGACATTCACATTTAAGAAATACCTTCACAATAGCATACCCCAGGGTGGGAGCCATCCCCAGGGACCTACTTACTCCCCAACCTTCTCTCCCCTACTCAAGAAAGCCTTGTTAGGGAGGAACAGCACATGAAGAATGTGATGTGACTCCCGGCAGTGTCAGTACCATAAACGCCACCTGGCCCTCACAGGACTCTAGCTCTTCAGCTGAACGAAAGCGGTTTCCTTCTCTCACTGTTAATGACCACATGCCCATTTCTATAAACTTATTATTTTGGGAACTTTAATCAAGACTCAGTCAGCTCAGAAAAACTAAGATTTATTTTTGGTAATAACCAGACAACTAATCTGAATAAGGCACATTCTTCAACATCCATTAGAAACAAATGCAAAAGCAATCAAAGTTACATAGAAAGGGATGCCAAGAAGCCTGACATTAACACTGGCAAAGCCCACGCATTTGTCAAGTACAAATAAGCAAAATGCATTTGGGTTTGAACATCAGCATGCTGCTTCTTTATTGTGTGACAGGAATGGCAACATGTTTAAATTTCATGTGATCTCTGATGAACCAGGAGCAACTGCCCGGACCTTTCCGTTAACAAGGGCCTGGTTTCGATTGGGAGAAGGAAGGCTGCTGTGTGTGGGCGAGGGGTGGCAAGAGTCAACACCTTGCCAACTCTGCCTACTCAATGTTACTCAGCCTTTTGCTTCCCAAGTCCAAAATGTTTTTGGTTCGTGTAACTGCTCTTAGCCAAGGGCAAATTTAGTTTATGAGCCTCACTGAGGAAAATGGGAGACCATTTCCCTACAAGAACCAATTTATGGACATTTGAAGACATCAAAGCAAGCCAACACAGACACTGTAGGTAATACTGGAAGGCAAAGCACTGAAGCCTAAATTATTAGTCTTTGCAGGTTAGGGGATACCGACTGTGTTTTCAGGCCATTTTTACTGTATAGATTCAGAAATTAAAGGGCAGCATATTAGTTGGAAAAGAATTTTAACAGCCCAGCTTCAGTCTAAATGAGGTAAATTTAGGCCCATATCTTTAGGTATTTCACAATCTAGTATCTAAAACTTGACATTAGTGAAAATAGGCTTATTTTAAATTCACCTGGAGAAAATTTTATATGAATATTGAACTTCAGATATTTTCCATAAAGACAAGTGTTAACTTCCCACTGAACAAGTGATATAGTGTTCAAGGTACCTGAATTTTGAACAAAAGCCAAAATCACGACTTCTCAACAAATAAATTTTACAAAGAAATATATGCTGATTAGTGAACAAGACATTAAAACGAAGGAAGATTAGCATTTAACTACATATTTGACTTGAAAAACAAGTAAAAACTGCTTTTATAAAATGGTATATTAAGGTCTTTATAACAATATATTGTTTTATTTTTATGATTATGTTTCATTTTCAAATGATAAAAGGTCTCATGTTGCTATTTCAAAGTATTTCTCTACAAATAAACCGGTATATGGATGTAAGCTTTACCCCCATTAAATGATACCCCTAATAGAATAATTATACTTTCTATTTAACATTAGTTCTTGAAGTGCTAGAGACCTATATAAATACTGCATAAAATTTTTGATCAGATATTTGGCAAACACAGAGCTAGCAAAGTTCTTCTTGCTGAATTATCACTCTCACATGCCATATTTGTTTGTTGTATTTTAACATCAATGCTCATTACGCTTCCTATCTTTAATAGATATAAGTATAAATCAAACAAAAGCTATTTAAAGGGTCAAAATCATCTCAGTGGCTAGCATTATTTAGTTGATTCATTAACTAATTACAGGCATGCTGAATCTTTTTGTTTTGTTTTGAGACAGAGTCTCACTTTGTCACCCTCTGTAGAGTGTCACACACAGCTCACAGCAACCTCAGACTCTTGGGCTCAAGTGATTCTCTTGAGTAGCTGGGACTACAGGTGCCTGCCGCAAAGCCTGGCTATAGGCATGCTCAATCTTAACTTCCATAAGCCCATAGGCTTCCAAATAAAATGTATTACTTTATTTGTTGATTTTAAAAATAGAAACAGAAACAAATTAGCATTACTATCTTTAGTGATATAAACCCCTGACACTTCTCAGTCAATCCCTGGAAACTAAACAGAAAACCTAAAATTTACCCTAAGGGAAAAAAAACCCAATCCAAAGACAATTTCTCATTCCACCATTTGCTTCTATAATTCTGGTGTTACTCAATAAGTAATGTATATTAATATATAATGTAACTAAAGTTGTTCTTTAGTAATTAAATGGCAATTTTCAGTTATGATGTATGATACTATATGTCCACAAATTGCTTTTCCAAGTCAAATAAGCAAGTTATCTGTTATAATAATGAAAAATAAACTACCAGATACACAAAGAAAATTTGAAAAATTTAAAAATGTAAAATTTCTATTTGTAAACAAATAGTAATTAACCTAAGAGAATATATTAGATAACAGATTCTAATTATCTGTACACTTATAAAATACATAGTTTGCACCTTAAAAATTATTTTATTCCTAAGAGGACCCAGAGTGAATACACTGCCTCTCTTTAAAATGATTTTTGAAATAGTGTACAAAAAACTGCAAACAGTCTCAGTTTTGCAGATTGCACTGACACACGCAAAGTGTTTTTTAAAAGAATAAAGTTTTAAAAAAAGGAATTATGACCTTTAGAAATTTATTTTTCTAAATTCTATTGAAAGTAAGAGATGAAAAATGATGCTCAACTGAAGGAACAGTGAATCTTTGTATCAGCTGCGGTCTGAATCACTGACAGAGATTAGATATGTATATACCGTACTGGGCCCTTCAAAGACCTGAGGTAGCACAGGGCAGCAGGCTGACATAACACTTCTACAAGGCACCACTGGTTTTGTGTGATGTAATGCTAGCATCTAAGCTCCAGAAATATAGAAAATACTGAATATGGTATATTCATTGGTATGAATCTATATGGCATATAGATTTTTGTTTGTTTGTTTGTTTTTTGCAATTTCTTTTGATTCCATACTGGATTGGCGTTGATAGTACATTCACTATGCTTTGTGTTCGGGTCTTTTTTGCAATCTATTGTGAGATTCCTTAAAAGTCCCAAACCCAAATTGCTCCTTCAGGTAAGCCCCTATGCTCCATTGAGTACAATTTAAGGCTTTGGTTAGAACAGATTTGTGTGTTTTTCCTGTGGCCGATATTTTCAAATAGGTTCTTCCTCATATCTTTGTAATCTTTTGGTAAGATCCATTATTTTCTTGGTGTTTCCTAAAATCCTCCCATACTTGAATCACATGACTTCTTTAAAATATATATATAATATGCATATATTGAAATATATATATGTGTGTGTGTGTGTGTGTGTATATATATATATAAACTTATACACATATATATATAAACTTCATAGAAACAGAGATTCCGAAACCTCCTGAAACATTCCCAGATCAGGGTGACAGTCCACACAATGGCAGACCCTGTTAGGTCAAGCTCATCTTACTAGAGTTCTGCTTTCCGAGTTCAAACACTAAATCAACCACTGCTGTCTCCAGTCACACTGTTCTTGCTTTACAGTCATAAAACTTGGTCCAACAATTAATAATGGCCATTAAAACCTCTGAGAATCTATTAACCCTTTCTGCCTCCCCTCACTAAGTATTACATCACTTGCACTTCTCTAATTCTTAACTTCTAGTTAACTTGGCCCTTCTAGTTAGTCAAAGACTGAGCTGCATTACATAATGTGCCACCAGGGCACAGCAAAGAAACTGATAAAGTTATGCCAGTGTGCCCACATACAGTCTACTATTGAACTGGTTATTAAAAATCTGTTCTGCTGAAAGGCCTTCAAACTCTCATCTGACACAATTATTTAAAAACCCATTTAGACAGAAATGATGATTAACAAAAATGGAAAGCATCAGAAACATGCCAGTAAATGCTAGCTTATACATTCAGCTGTTCATCTGTAGATGTTTATCTTTCTTTTCTTTCAGATTTTTTTTTTTTTTTTTTGGCCAGGACTGGGTTTGAACCCACCACCTCCAGTATATGGGGCCAGCACCTTACTCCTTTGAGCCACAGGTGCCCCTAGACGTTTACCTTTCATAAATAGTAATCTATATAATAAACCTGTATTTCAATTTCTTCCTACTCTTAAGTTTTAATATTCATTTTTTTCCTACCCATTTCCTATCTTTTAAGATGTTTTTTCTCTTAATGGTTTTTAAACTTCATTTTCAGTGAAACTCTGTTTGAATGAAATCTTACATAACACATAAAAGTGTTCAAAACTGCTCTGAAATAAGGGGGGGGCAGTGAGACAGTTTGAAAATTACTGCTCTAAAACATTCAAGAAAGCTGAAGTAAAGATAATAGCCAATTAGAATTTCTTCATTTCTTCCAATGATTATAAACAATTTCCCCATTTATTTCAATATTTTGTCTTTTTTTTTTTTTTTTTTTGAGACAGGGTCTCACTCTATTGCCCTGGCTAGAGTGCAGTGGAATCATCAAAGCTCACTGCAGCCTCTAACTTCTGGGCTCAAGCAATCCTCCTGCCTTAGCCTTCCACGGAACCGGAACTACAGGTGTTTCT